>PVLD010002265.1:0-171113 GCA_004027595.1 Dinomys branickii
GCTTTTTTTTGTTGGTAAGTTTTTAATGACGTTTTCAATCTCATTAATTGATATTGGGTTATTCAGGATTTTTACGTCTTCCTGATTCAATTTTGGCAATTTTTACCTTTCTAGGAATGTGTCCATTTCTTCTGTATTTTCTATCCTATGGGAATACAGATTTTCAAAGTAGGTATTAATGATCTTTTGTATTTCTTTTTGATCTGTAATGACTTCCTCTTTTTCATTCCTTATTGCACGAATTTGAGATCTTTCCCTTCTTTTTTTAATAAGGTTGGCTAGGGGTTTATCAATTTTATTTACTCTTTCGAAGAACCAACTCTTTGATTCACTAATTTTTTGTAGAATTTTCTTCATCTCTATTGCATTAATTTGTGCCCTGAGTTTTATAATCTCCTCCCTTCTTTGGGCTCTTGGTTTGGCTTGTTGCTCTTTTTCTAAGAGTTTGAGGTGTATCATTAGGTTATTTATTTGCTCTCTTTCTATTTTTTTTGTATATGATTTCATGGCTATAAATTTCCCTCTGAGGACTGCATTCATTGCATCCCACAGATTCCGATAGGTTGTACTTGTGTTTTCATTTATTTGTAGGTAATTTTTAATTTCTTCTTTAACTTCTTGTGTGACCCATTGGTTATTCAGTAGGTTGTTGTCTAATTTCCACGTGTTTGTGTGGTTTTTGGAGTTCTCTTTGTCATTAATTTCCAATTTTTTTGCACTGTGGTCCGATAATATGCATGGGATAATTTGAATTCTTTTGCATTTAGGTAGATATGCTCTATGGGCTAAAATGTGGTCTATTTTGGAGAAAGACCCATGTGCAGCTGAGAAAAATGTGTATTCTGATGCTGTGGGGTGGAACACTCTGTATACATCTACTAAGTCCATCTGTTGACACTTTTGGTTCAGGTCTGTTATTTCTTTGCTGAATTTCTGTCCGGTTGACCTGTCTCTTTGCGTCAGAGGGGTGTTTAGGTCCCCTATTACAATAGTGTTATTAGTTATTTGATTTTTTTACATCTGTCAAGATTTGACTTGTAAAGTTAGGTGCTCCATTGTTTGGTGCATAAATGTTTAGGATTGTTACCTCTTCCACTTGTAGCTTTCCCCTAACTAGTATGTAGTGGTCTTCTTTATCTCTTTTGATTGTTTTTGGTTTGAAGTTTACATTGTTTGCAAACATAATAGCTACCCCTGCTTTTTTCTGGGGGCCTGTTGCATGGAGAATTGTCTTCCAACCTTTAACTTTCAACCTATGGATTTCTTTTTAAGTAAAATGTGTTTCCTGTATACAGCATATCATTGGATTGTGTTCCTTAATCCAGTCTTCCAATCTTTTCCTTTTGACTTTTGAGTTGAGGCCGTTTACATTAATGGTTATCATGATTTTATGTTGGCTTATTCTAGTCATGTTATTTCCTTGAAGTTTTCCTTCTTTTGCTGACTGTTTAATTATTTGTTCTGTTTAGGGAGTTATTTCTATAGCTGTTCTTGGGATTGTGGTCTCTTTTTTCTCTGTCTAGAATATCTTTTAGTGCTTTTTCCAATGCTGGTTTGGCACTCATGAAGATCTCCAGTTGTTGTTTGTCGTGGAAATATTTTATTTCTCCATTGAATTTGAGGGATAGTTTTGCAGGATACATCAATCTGCGTTGGAAGTTGTTTTGTTTCAGAATCTGTAGTATCTCGCTCCAAGCTCTTCTTGATTTCATGGTTTCCGTTGAGAAATCTGCTGTGATTCTGATGGGCTTTCCTTTTTAGGTGATCTGTTTCCTTTCTCTAGCAGCTTTTAATATTGTGTTCTTTTGCTGGATATGTGGGATCTTGACTATTGTATGCCTGTGTGTGTTTTTCTTTGGGTTATGGATCATTGGGGTTCTATATGCTTTGCTTAACTGAACTTCAGTATCTTTAACCTTGTTTGGGAAATTTTCTGCTATTATTTCAGGAAATATTCCTTTTATATCATTTGTGAGATCTGCTGCTGTTTCACACACTCCTATAATTCGAATATTGTTACGTTTTGCCTCATCTTGCAGCTGTTGGATTGACCTTTCTTGTTTCTTTGATGATATCATGAGGTTCTTCCTTTCATGCTCATATACTGCCATGCTGTCTTCAAGTTGTGAAATTCTATCTTCGGGTTCATTTAAACAGTTTTTCATGCTTTCAGCGTTAGTTTTCAAATCCTGGCATTCTCTTTGGACCTGTTTCATTCTTGGTAATTCATTCCTAAATTGCTCTTGTAACATTTCCATTTCTTTCCTATTTTCTTCTAGACTTTGTCTATTTCTTGTCTGTGTGAGTGGAACATTTCTTCAATCATTGTTTTCAGCTCGTTTTTTGTCTGAGAAATCATTGCGGGTATGTGGCTTATTTCTGCTTTAAGCTCTTTCATGGCCGGTTGGAGTTGTTTTATTTCAGATGCAATCGTTTTATAACTTGAAGTTATGAGGCTTCCTAGTTCCCTTGTATCTTCACATTCAAAACTTGTTCTGGGTGGGGTTGAGTTTTGAGACTGCGTTTTGTTCCTCTGTTTTCCCATTTTTGGGTATCAGATTCAAAATGTGGAGCTATAAATTCCACAGGCAGTTCACCAGGCAATGATCTGCTGCATAGACTGCTCCAATGCTTCCTTCTCTTTGGGAGAATGTCCCTTAAGCTGTCTGCTGAGATTTCCGCTTCTCCTCCTTATCCCAAGACCTGGCCGGGGAGAGTAAACAGCTCGCCGCCCCAGAAGTCTTGCAGACAGGCCACTCCGGTGTTCCTCCCTGGGTGGAGCTCCTTCCCCCCTCACAAATACATTTGGGGCGCCTAGCTAGCTCTTCCCACCCAGGAGATCCCGCAGTTCTTAAAGCTGCTTTGGTGTCAGTCACTGGGCTGAGCTTCTTCCGATTCAGGAAAAACTGGTTAGAGCGCCCACTTAACTCACCCTTTGATCGTGCAGACAGGAATGCTGTTCAGATGTATCTCTCTGGATGGAGCTTTTTCCCGACTCAGAAATCCCGCCGATCGCTGTTGCTCCAGTTCGCGCAGTGCCAGCTGTGGTGGTGGGGTTCTGAGCCGGATCCCGGACCGCTGCCCAGATTGGCGCAATCTGTCCCAGTAGCGCATTCTCTGAGTTTCCTCTGCTCCGCTGCCTCCAACAAATCCTGGTTACAGACGCCTCTGAGCTGGTCGGGTTCAGGAGCTGAAGCTGTTCTTCCCACCGCACTCGCTCTCTCGGCTGTACGTGATTTGAACCGAGCTGCGGTCCAAGCGCAGCACCGATCCCTCAGGTGCCCAGCTCTCAGGATCCGCCCAGTTCTCACCGCATGGCTTGTCAGCCGGCCCTTTAATGCTCAGGCTGCGGAGAGCAGCCCAATCAGTTGGAATTTTGCATCCACAGACTGGGCAGCCGCGTGCAAATGATCAGTTTCTGGGAGAGATTCCCTCTGCTGCTCACCTGGTCGCCATCTTCCCGGAAGCCCCCCCTTTCCTCCTGTAATCCTAGCACTCAGACAGCAGAGGCAGGAGGAGTGCCATGATGGGGGTCAGTCTGAATTACAAAGCAAGACCTGGGTCTTTCCTCCCAGCCACTGCCCTGGACAGCAGCATGATGTCCATTGCCAATGTTCATTTCCCTTGATCGCTTGCTCAGACAGTTCCGTCCTGCCTTTCTCACTTGGACAGACCTGGCTCAGTGGGTAACTGGCTGGCTCAAGCAAAAATCATCCCGGCCACTGCCGTCTTCTGTGTGCACTCCTCCATGCCGCTGTGCCTTTCCTGGAATGATTAAATTAAAGCCATTAACAAATGCATCACCTCATGTACCTGCAGTATGTGTGTATGTGTGTCTATGCTTGCATATGAAGTGCTGGGGATGGAACCCCAGGCCTCAAGCATGCCCAGTAATTCTTTACCACTGAGCTGCACCCCTAGTACTCCCTTACGGTTAGTGGGTGAAAACACTTAAAATCTATTTATTAAAAGCAGATTTGAAATACTGTATACAATTGACAGTAACCACCTTGTGGGGTAGTAGATCCCAATGCTTTTTCTTCTTGTCTCATTGGAACTTTGCCCTTTTGATCAACACCTCCCCTTTCTCTGTCCACCTCCTCCCCCAGCTTTTGGTAGCTATCATTCTACTCTAACTCTGAAATTTCAACTTGCTCGGATTCTGCATATAAGGGAAACCGTTGGTATTGGTCTCTCTGTGTCTAGTTTATTTCAGTTAGCACAGTGGCTTTCATGTTTTCCCAAATAAGAGACTCTGTTCTTTTAAAGATCTCTCTGTACAGATATACACACACTATATATACATACACACCATGTTTTCTTTTCCCAGCCCTCTGATGATCGGCGGTGTTGTTGCTCCCACATACAGGCTGCTGTGACTAATGCTGCAAAGAACATGAGTGTGTAGGTATCTCTTGGTCATACTGATTTCAATGTGTTTGGCAGTAAGATAACATCAGAGTTACCCAGAACTGTCACTCAACCCATCCGAGACCCTGTAGGGATAGGAACTTGGCAATATGAAATCAAGTCAACCTGCCCCTTCCAGCTATTTCCAAACAGGACAGCAGGGTAAGTCACAAACCAAACGGGAACTCATTCCTGAAGTAAGAGGGTGTGCCGTGCATGAAGAAGGCAAGTGTAGATACAGAAGCAAAGGACTGTAGGAAACTGGGTGTGTTTCCCCCAGGCCCATCCTTTCAGTGTGCTGTTGGGAAGGATCCGGGCTGGCTGGTCAGATGTCATCCTCAGAGTTCATACAGCCAGTCTTAGGGTACGAGCAAGGAAGTGGAAAGAACATATTCCTGACACATCGGAGGGGTTTGAATCTAACCTAATCGTTTACAGGACTTCTTTTCAAGGTGATAAAACCCTGGATTTCAGAAATGATAGCTTGTTTTGCAGTATCAGTTTTCCATGATGGGTTTCTTGAGACTAACTTTCTTTTGAAATGGGGTCTGGTTATATTGCCCAGGATAGCTGAGAACTCCAGGTCTGATATGATCCTCCTGCCTCAGACTCCCAAGTAGCTGGAACTACAGGTGCACACCACCATAAGCCAGCATTTAAATTGCTGGTCAGAAAAAGCTGGACTGCAGCTGAGAAAATGACTTACCATCAGACACCATTTGTGGCGAGAACATCTATAAATCTGTGTCCAGATAGCACAGCAGAGTAAAGAGTACAAAAGGAGTCCAGGATGAAGGGCAAGCCAGCCTCAGGATGGGAGAAGACGCTTGAGACAGAGCGGACCGGGATGAGAACTAACAAGCCTGTGAATACTAACTGGCTTTTCCTTAATTACTTCTTTGCCCGGTTTTCACAGTACAGTGAGTCTGTGGGAAATGCCTTTACAGAGAGTCCAGGCCATTAGGCTAATGAGCCAGCTTTACAGTGATGCTGACTAAAGGAAACTTGTAATGCACACATGGCTTGCCCATCTATTTCCATCAACTTCACAAGACAGCTGCCTAACCACCTACTTTGTTTACCAGCTTGACCCAACTTAAAAGCACCTGCTCCTCACTATGTTCCATTATCTGGGTAAGGAGGGAAGGCCAAAGATGCAAGGTGCAGGGGTGGCGCAGTGAACTGTGGTCAGGTGATGCTACAGGCAGTTTGCAGACAGGACAGTTTAAACCATGCACAGCTGATTTTATGCAAACTCCCAAGCCATCTTCTTAAAAGCACTGACTTAATTTGCCTTTTCGCTTTCTCAGTTCAGGCATGCGCTGCCCACCTGCAGGTGTTCCACTTCCATCCCAACACACTGCCACGCTACCATGTTGAATCCACGGTCCCTGGTTATGATCAGGTTGGACACCCCCTCGCTGCAATCTCCACTCTGTTCTCTTCCTGTCCTCCGAGTTCTTTATCACTAGGTCCCACAAGGGCCCTTTGTTGACCCCCTTGCAGCTGCTCACTCCATTTTCAGCCGAGCCATTTATCTCATCATTATCTCTGCACAATGTACTCATCTCACGGATAAAACCGTACCCTGGGTGCTGACGAGGCCCACATCTGTCCAGCATAGAATTTTCTCCTTAAAGTCAGGTTACTTTCCGAGCTCCCGATGCGCTGAGTGACCTAAGCACCTCCAAGTCTTCAATTCTAACACAGCTGGTCCGATCGTGATCCAGCATCTTCTTCGGCTCCCTGTCTTTTCTCAAAGTTGATATCTTCACATGGTCCACAAAATGTGGGTTCTTCTGTCACTCCTCGTTCCATCCTTTTTAATCGCAGACAGAAAAATATCTCCAAGACAACCATTTCTTACATTGTAAGTGTTTCAAGTGAGCACTTCCTCTCACCCAACATGCTATGTCACAGAACACTTTCTGGTGGGGAATATGGCATTATCCTCTAATTGTTTTGCCAGCTCTTTGTATTTTGCCTCTCAAATTCATCTTGCAGAAGGCTGTGGAGTGATTCTGGCCAAACTCTTAAGCTCATTATGTAATTCTATGCCTTCATGTCCTTCACTGGCTTTCTGGGAGTCACAGAGCAAACTTTAAGCTCTTTAACATGCTATAAAATGTGTCTCACCATCACCTGGCTTGTTTCAGCCTTTCCTTAGATGCATCTGTATCCTATGCTCCAACAACATTAAAACTTTGTGACTTCTGATGCATAGACTTCTCTGCCTTTGCTCACACCATTCTTTTACCTCAGGGTTTTTTGCACCACCCATGCCATCTTGAGAATGACTTCAAAGCCAACTCCCCTGGGAAGTCTTTGTAGTTCTATCCTCCCTGGTCCTGAAACCACTCTGATGGACCAACTCCAATGCCACAACTGGCACATTTCTCCTTGCTGAACTCACAGTCATGAATTTCATTGTTTATGTCTGTTTCCCACTAGGTGGCGAGTACCTTGATGTCCAAGTCTAAGGCCTCTATCTTTGCATGTCCAAACACAGTGCCGAAACAAGTGAATAGTCAACTAATGGTGGCTAAATGATCCAGTGAGCAGTTTTGGTTCTTAGTTCCCTTCAATAACAAAGTATAAGAAAGAGACAAGAATGGGAAGGCTAGAAAATAACACAGTGCTTGCAAATGTTACACCATCTTGACATTAATTGCTTTATTAGAACCTCCAACAGATGAGAAGTAGAAAAGGAAAAGCTTGCATTTAATGAGTGGAAAACAAAGAAGAAGGGGTCAGGGAATACACTAAGGAGAGCCTAGGGTTTAAGTGGGAGTTTGAGTACAGCTAGGGGTCTGCCTAGTAAAAATGAGCCCTAGAGCAACATCTAATATGGATCTTCTCTTGTCCATAAGAAAATGAATGAACACCAGTGATAAATGTACTTATAAAAAGAGAGAGAAAAGGCTAAGTTCCTTCTTCCTGTCTGCAGGGTGTGTTAGCCACTGAAGTATAAGGTTTTGCTTTCCTGGCTGCAGGAGTTTGGCTTCTATCCTAACACACTGCCATGCTACCATGTTTAATCCATGGTCCCTGGTCCTGATCAGGTTGGACACGAGAGCTCTTTGTTTCTTTACTTGGAGAAAGAAATACCAAAGGGAAGAGAGAAAAGTGGCTGGCAAGCACCAAAGGAGAAAATTCACACATTTGGATGCGGAACGTCCTCCGCCTTCATTGGCAGGTAGGAGCAGGTGCACAGATGTCAAGCCGTGTACCGCCTTTCTTGTGCTCTGAGGAATGCCAGAAACTCCATGGGACCCCGGAGGGGGCCAGTACCAATGCAAAGCGGGGAAGTGGGCTCTCTAAAGATTTTCCCATGCAGCTGTGTGATCATCCCTGGATTTTGGGGCAACTAGCCCGTTTGGTTCAGTTTTGCCAAGGAAGTAAATTTCAAACGGCAGAGGCCATTGGAGAGAAAGGGAAATTTCATCTCAGGTGGGAAGAACTGGAATATCAGGGGCTTTAAGGTATAAAGTGTGGAGCATGGGTCACTGAGCCTGTAAAGTGTAGTACTAGTGGGGAATACAACAGGACACTAAGTGCGAGGAGGTAAAATTATGGTATTTGAACTGTGGGACTTTCCTCCTATGTGATGTGAGGCGTATTTGAAAAATATCGTGTGCATTTATGTAAAAATATGTATTAAAGGGCACGTTGCCACTAATGCTCCCCCCTTGCTTTGAATATACCTTTTGTTCTTCTCAGTTTCTGAAGCTGGTTTGGGAATCCTTTTTTATGAATGTCATTATGTGCCGGCGTGGCTGCCCTGGTGTCCTGAGCTAATTAAGAATATTCACCTTTCATGGTCATTTGGACCCTGGGAAAGACGCAGAATTTGTTCAGCACCAGATCCTGTGAATAAGGTGGGTGAGGTTGCCGTGTAATGTTTTATAAGCTGCCTTTCCATTGGACAGTGCTCAGTAACAACATTCACTGCATTTTTAAAATCAAATCTCCTAAAGACATTTGTACTTAAGCATGAATGCATTCTGCAGACCTGGTGCAAATATTTAGGAACCTCAGTGGTCAGTAAAGGGGTGGCTTGGCAGAAGGCCAGTATGAGGCCCACGGTGGCATTCCCAAGGCAATCGAGTTTGAGGTGACACTGCTATTGTCACTGCTAAATAATCACAGCCACGGGTGAGCCTGCCACTGCCGCAGCACCAGCCCTGGATGTCTCCTCTGCACTTCTGCCCCTGTGTCCTTGAAGACTCAGTTCCTCCTCTTTGCCCAGGGCTCTCTCTCTCTGTCAGTCAGGTTCTCAGGTCTGTCATTGTCCCTCTCTTCTCTGGCACCTGTCTCCTGGGCTGGATTCACAGCAAGGAGTCAGCAGCCTCTATTAGTTCTATCTTTCATCAATTTTTGTGCCAATAACTTGAACATCTCCCCTGGGAAAAAATCAACTCCATTCAATACATACATCTTTCACATTGTTATTTGATACCTTATTAAAAGACTTTCACAAATAAGCTCAGTTTTCTCAACATTATCAAAAATTCAATCAAATGACCTTGAGGAGAATTGGTGTATAAATGGGCCATTAAAACAAAGATTAGATTCCAGCAGAAATGCCTGGTGAAGCATTTGAGACTCATAAACACTTGAGTGGTATATAAATATTAACTAAATATTATTTGTGGTCTTTAATATCAACACACAGGCAAGTGGTGCTCACTTCCATCACGTGCACGAGGAGAAACAAAGCAAAGGGGAAATTTCCTGGCAGCTCGGAGTCTCCAGGAAGAAAAACTCCATGACTGTCTGCCTGTATCAGTGTCTACAAATCTGTGCATGACAGAGCTGAAGAGAGAGAGAGAACTTCTCTTGCAACAGTATATCATTTTTTGAAAAGTGAAACTGTTACCTTAGTAAGGTCCTTTAAAAAATATTCGTACCCATTTTTATTTTTGAGGAAGATTGTCCCAAATAGTTGCCTTTGAAAATTACACATAGGTTATATAAGGATTTTTTTTTTGCTTGTTTGTTTGTTTCTGACTTCTCTGTTTGAACTATGAAATCTAAAAGGCAAGATAACTTGGCCAACACTGGCATCTATCTGTCACTGGAGCTTGTAGCCTTGGAAAATAAAGGTGGGATATTTTTCCCCACTGTACCCTGGGGGGTGTGGGAGCCATGTAAGCATGTTTGATATCCTGAACACACTAAATTACTAAAAAAAGAACTATTTTTGCTTTATTCTCCTCCAAAATTGCCCTAAGACTACTGGGATCATTTGAAAGGAATATTAAATTTCTATGATTATTTCAAAATGAAAATTATTTAGAAGTGTTGAATTAGTTACTACTGTTAAGACAGTGAGGAAATTCATTGACATCAGTTTTCTTGAACACAAAATTTATTTCTTAAATATCCAGAGAAAGAGCAAGTGCTATTAGCTTTCACTTTAGTAATGTCAGAAATACAGAAATCTGGAAAATAGAGTTTTCCCAAGAAAAGTGCTGTGAGGTTTCAAAAGCCTCTCTTGCTCACAGTTTTCATAGGTATTCTTTCCAATTGTCTTTCCCAACTAGACATAGGTGATTTGTGTGTCTAGACATGGTCTTTTGCACATAGATTGAGTTAAAACTCCACTTAAAGGAATTTATCTTTTTCCACATTTCAGCACATTTTCACAATATAAAATGGTACATATTGTACTATATTTTATAACATACAGAAAAATTTAACTATACAGAAATGTTGAAAAACACGACAGCAAACATTGAGTACACTCTGAATTCTATTATTAACATTTTCCTATACTCACTTCCCATCCGCCTGCCCTATTGACATCTAGAATATTGTCAACTGCACAGGAAGTTCCCTGATTCCTTTTTTGAACCATATACTCGACGTTCTTCCCAATGGCACAGACCTTAAGTTTGTACCCACCTGGGATTTAGCCCTCAAATTTAAATCCCACTCACTGACTTCCTGAATGTTTATATCATTTTGAAGTAATTGTGAATTTGCATAATTCTTTATATGGTTCTTTCAGCTTTTATTTTTTATTTCTATTACTTTTTTTCATCTTTTTGAGGCAAGGTCTTGCTATGCAGTTCAGGCCGGCCCTGAGCTCACTTACATAGCTAGGCTGGTCCCAAGCTCACAATGCTCCTCCTGTGTCAGTCACGCCCAGGTCTTTCAGTTTTTAAAGTAAGCTATTTAAGGCATATTTTGTGTTCAGGACAAACAAATCAGAGCCTACATTCCATGAAGGGTCATCAGTCTTCAGGTAGAATATCATTTGGGGAGACAGGGTTGATCAGTGGGGCTGAGGCCTTCATAGGTAAAATGTACACACGCACGCGCACGCACGCGCACACACACACACACACACACACACACACACACACACCAGGTCAAGACTAATCAGAGGGGAGTTATAGAGGTGAGAAAAGGAAACAGAAATCAGTTAAGTCTTCCACAGAAATGTAAAATATTCTCAGTATCTGTAGTAACTGGATAAATTGGATTATTAATGGCAGGTTGCAGGCACAGCCTTGGAAATCTCATGCATTCCTAACAAAACATTATGGGCTTTATTTCCTGGAAAATTTGGTGGAATTGCATAATTGGCTCAGTGTACTCTAACTCCACTTTTCTCATTAATGATGATTAAATTCTTGCACTAATGAAGCATGTGAACCACTCTTTTCACTGTCTTTAACAGCAGTTTGCTTACATTCAGTCCACTGCAATAATTTAAATCAATTTTATTTATTTTTTATTATTTATGAAATGAAGATTTAAGAAGAAAAGAACAATAGATTCCTTCCCATACATCCTTGTTGGTAAGTCATGTTAAAATTTTTGCCTCTAAATACTAAGGAAAAGAATTAGATGCTGACCTTTGTGATCTAAAACAACCCCAACTCTGTTAAATTGTAAGTCTCAAATGCATGAAGCATTTCAGATAAAAGTCAGCTGGAAAATGGGCTTGGAAACCAGCACCTTGAAGTTGTATGGTCATAACACTAATATTTATATGCTAATCATTTAGCTCTGGACTTGTTCAGACAACATATCTGCCACTTTGTATCTTTGACTTATATCTTTGCATTTCTTCCACTCTCTCTACCCCTGGTAACCACTGTTTTAGTCTATATTCCTGTATATTTGACCTCTGTTTGCTTGTTTGTTTGTTTAGATCAATATGTATGTGAAATCATGCAAGAGTTTTCTTCCTCTACCTGGATTATTTCACTTAATAGCATGTACTCAGATCCATCCATGTTGTGGAAAATGCCAACACACCCTTTGTAAGGCTCAATAGTAATCTCCCCTGCTATGATTTTCTTTATCCACTTGTCCATTAATGGACACTCAGTTTTCTTCCACATCTTGGCGATTGTCAATGAATATGGGAATCTAATCCCTCTTCTGTGATGACACAGTGTTTAGATTTCCTCATTTTGAAGCTATCAATTTATGCTTCTGAATTGTGCCTGCATATGTGCCAGAGCATTTGTTTACTTATCCGGGGTTTGGTTTGTGGTGAGACATGTGGCTGAGCTCCTCTTGCAAGTCAGCTTTTTTCTTAGCCCCAGGTTGCTCCTCAGTGAAACGTGGGCCCTTTTCCATGGAGTGTTCTGACTTTAATGTAGTTTTGCGTCTGACCAACCAGCAGAGAGACACAAGAACATGATGTTCTCCAAGTCAGCGATGCTCATGCTGTAACGCACCTGGGATCTTGATAAAAGTTAATAAGTCTGAGATGGGACCCAAGACTGTGTTTATAACAAGCTCCCTGGAGAGACATGCTGGCCTTGAAACCCATGTGGGCTAGCAAGGTCTCCTCTAGAAAGAGATCACGAGTGAGGTGACCCTGCGCAGGCTCCTAGGAGGGCATTCTTGCCATAGCTGGGCAAATTCATCTCTTTGAGCAGCAAAAGTCAACCTATAATTCATTCTTTCTTCCAGTGCAACTTGCCCTGGAACATTTTCCCCTTTGAGGCAAAATGACTCAATATCAAAAGGCTCTTGCTTTCTGAAATGTC
Source organism: Dinomys branickii (assembly GCA_004027595.1). Classification (NCBI taxonomy): domain Eukaryota; kingdom Metazoa; phylum Chordata; class Mammalia; order Rodentia; family Dinomyidae; genus Dinomys; species Dinomys branickii. The sequence continues at coordinate 12,426 of PVLD010002265.1, forward strand.
AAAGCAGGTAATCAAGAGCCAGGCTTTAGACAATTATCAGCAAAGGAAAAACAAAGTGGAAAAAATTTACACACCCACAGGTTTACTTGTGGAGCAGAGTAAGCTCAAGAGCAGGGTAGTGAGAAATCTTTCTCAGGGACAAGTGGAAAACGTATCCTTCGCTTGTTCGGTTCTTCACATGAATATACAAATATCAGTTACATGAAGAGATTAATAATTGGACCAAGATTAATCGATTACTACTCAAGATTAATAATTGGACTGACACTGAAACCAGTAAAGAATGAAGTAAAAATTATCTAAAGTCCCAACGTTTAGATATGACCATAGGGGACACTTTAGAAGACACAGTTCTGTGTCTCTGTGTGACTTGAAACGCCCCTCATACAATATTCCTAATTTTATATAATTAAACTGTATTTTGTATGGTATCAAAAATGGACTGTTCTTGCAAAAATAAGTTTTCCTGTCCCTAAGTCTTAATTAACAATAGTACTTCAGATGGTTGTTTAAAATTTCATGACATTAGTGCAAAAACTTTAAATTTTTTTCCAAAACTTTGAAGGCATGACTTTAAAGATGATTTTGTTCATTTTGTTACCTTTTTTATTACCCTATGTTTGCAGTACATAACATTTCCATTCCTTGTATAGAGTTGGTGCATGTACTGAACACATTTTAATTCCTTTTTCCATACGCTCCCCTTCCCTTTCTTGCCCCTCCCCCCATCTCTTTAACTCTTTCAGGAAGATATGTAGAAGAGAAATAGCTAGGGCAAATTAATTCTGTACATTATGCTAATGATAATTTCAAGCAACATAGAAAACTACAGAGATTAGAGCAAATGCCCCCCTCCTACCTTAACTCTGAGAAGTATCTTCTCTAATATTAAGTTAACAGCATTTCTGGTACTTTCCATGTACATCCATCCATCAGAAGAATAGCTAGATACAAGTAATCATTTTATAAAAACGAGATTGTGCCCTACATTCCATTTTCAAGCTTGTATAATTTAATTGTAAGTGAACATAATGGGGGAGGGAAACTGCAGTCAAACTCTAAAATTGTTTCTGTATGTGAAAAACAAACACCACTTCCAGGACACACCACTTAAACTTTCTGTGGGAACCTGGACAAATTCCTTAACATTTCTAGAGCTAACAATTGTGATCTGTAAAATGGGATTTAAATTGCCCAAGTCATAAGATGTTGTGAGGATTGAGAAGAGATAATATAAAACACTTGGAATGGTGGCTGGAATGTAGGGATTAAAATGTTAGTTATTCTCATATTAGCTCAATTATGTGGATTTGTTTTACAGAAAACTTGTCATAAACCATCAGAGGTAGGTGTAATGTGTTGGGGCCAGGTCCATTTTTTGAAAAACAGTTTAGACAATGTTATTTAACTTTCTGCTGTGCAAGGTGGAGAAATTAGTCATGATTCTCCCTGCCCCACCCTCTTCCCAAGTATGCCTGACCTCAAGTTTGTTATTTTTATTTATTGAAGAGTATTAACACCTGCATTCTGCTCTATATCCATCATTCCTGTAGCTGTTTAATCATGGTTTTGCATTGAAATGAATTTAATATCCAAAAACCATAATTTTAATTGTCGTTTCCTTTCTGAGATTTATATTTTGATTTGTGTTTTGACTACCTGGGTTTTACTTTGGAATTACTGCTTTCAGCAAAGGTGAAATCTATCCTTCATTATCTCCTGATTAAGAATTTCTGTCTGTTAGTCTAAAAAAGTAATAATTTAGGAGGAGTATTATATTCTTCAATAGAACTTTCTCTGATTTTTATAAATGTTTTTATTTTAGCTCCTAGGATTTAACAGCAGTTATTTTTTTACCTTTTATAAATGAATTACATTACCCTGGATGAGTACACAATTCTTTTATAATACTTAATATTCAGTAACCTCTTTCTGACATGTCTTTATGTAGATTTTTGTTAAATCTCCACAGAACATAAAATGTGCTGTCTGCTGCATATTTAGTGCTCACTATATTTAGGTAAATTTTCCTGTATCATATCTTTTAAAGTCAATTGTGAATGGCATCTCGTACACAACTGCAGTTCAGCCATCTCCAAAATCACCCTCAGGTTCAGCGATTCACAGAAAGGACTCCGAGAACTCAACAACTGTTATACTCAGAGCTACAATTTACCATGCAAAAGGTGATAGACATCAGCATAGGTCAGGGGCAGGCAAACCAACATCCTGGACAGGAGGGATGACCTCCAGTTGTCCTCTCTCAGTGGGGTTATGCAGACAGCACCTACCTTTTCCAAAAATGATGTGTCAGTGTGCATGGAGTATTGTCAAATGGGAAAGCTCAACTATCCTGGGTACGCAGGGTTTCACTGGGGTCAGACACATAGGCATGATGGACCACCCATGTGGCTGACCTTCATTTCAACCCTGCAGAGGTCAAGCTATTAGCCCTAGCCTAAGGCTCTCACCATAAACTGCTCTGTCAGTGTGGACTATCTGGTGCAGGCCTAGATTACAGGGTAAATAAGCACATTGTTACCAGGTGGGTAGTTCTAAGGGCTTACTAAAGATTACCTCCCAGGAGCTGGTCTAGGGCCAAAACTTTCTTTGGGGCAAGGTTAATTCTTTACTGCATAATGGAAAATTCACAAAGCACATGCACACACACACACACACACACACACACGCGCGCGCGCACACACACACTCACCCTGACATACACATATTGGCCAGCTAGCTAAACAGATGTCAGAACATTAATAACACAAAAGCCCATATACTCAGTACCCAATACCCAGTAGAATCTATTACCAGTATATTTTCCAGCTATAGTGTGCCCATCTTAATCCTTGCTCTTAGCTTTTGGTCAATCTTTTCTTATTTTAAAATAGCTATTAATCCATGTGTGAGCTCTCTATTTCTCCTTGATTTTTTTCCTATCTGCCCTTAGTTATAAAAATCTGAGTAGTAAGTACAAATCTAGTTATGTTAGGGAAGTGCTGTACTAAGTGAACCAAGAACATGCAAGCTGGGCATTATCAGGGTCATACTGTGACTTCAGCTGTCCTTAAGGTTAACAGCAGCCTGCTCTGGCACAAAAGTGGGTGATGTCATGGCTGAGTCCCAGAGAATACAAGGCTCATTGAAATGAGTTACTGGCAGGTATGAACTGTGAAACAGGTGTTGAATACCTGACAGAAATACAGTAAGAGAGAATGGGCTGCTTTCCCTGATGTTTGTCTTCTTTAGGAGAGCTGTTGATTGCTGACCATCTGTTAATGTGGCCTGCCACATTTCCTGAAACACTTGCAGTTAAGTGGGATCATGTTTCCAGTTGTGGCCAATGTGGTGAGAATGTAGATATGTATTACTTGTAGGTGAAAATTCAAGAACCAGTGCTAAGGCAATTATCTTTTCTCCTACAGAATATTTTTGGAACAGCATGCTGAGAATTAGAATGCTCCTCAGCTAGGTGTCTCAGTGTCTATGTGCGGCAGAGTCTCCATCCCAAGCTGCTGGGTACATGAGAATGATAAGGCACAAGTCTTGGCAGTTCATTTGTTACAAAGCATAATCAGGAACTCTCTGATAGATACACCTCATCATGGCCTCATTTGAGCTTACAGGTGAAGGTGGCTGAAGCTCACTCCTGTGGTTTGGAACAAGCATCTTCAAGATCTAGCATTGAAGCATGGATGGAGAGCAGGCCATCCAGGTATTCTAGGTCAGATTCTGGTCACTGAGATGTCGGTAGAGAGCTTTCTATGTACTTGTTGCTTAGGGCACACTATTTAAGATAGAATTGTTCCTTTATAACCTATGATGCTGATATTTCCCTGTTCCCCAGGAACCCCCAGGGAATTCTCTTTGTCTCATGCATTGAATGAACCATCTTCCTCACTCCTCGATCATCTGCTTTAGTTCCCACTCACTTCATGGAAACACACTCGTAATTTCTTATGAAAGGGTATATATACAAGGTTAACATTTTGAGAACTTGCTGTTGGAAATCTTACTATACTTGATCTAACTCCAGTTTTGCTAACTGGAGAATTCTAGGTTACAGACATTTTCCTTCAGAATATCATGGGCATTGTTACATTTCCTTTTTGGAAACTGGTCTCCCAACAGCCTCTTGATTTTGGCATCTCTTCCATTTGAGCCCGAGTTGGAGAGGGATCTGAGGTTACTGTTTCTTGTATCTTTGGAGAACTCTGAGAAGTAAACTGGGCCAAGTCTCAGGTTCTTCCACTGGTGACTTGGGTTTTGCCTTTCTTGCATTTGTCAAATTACCTATTTAACTTTTGGGTTACCTAATTTTGTTGCATTTTTTCTTCTTTGTTGTCATTGATGTAATATTGTTGCTGCTGCTAACTAGGGTTACAGTGGAATGTTAAGACGGCAAAACTTGCTTAAGTATTTTCAGCTCATGATTCTTAGCTGGGTCTGTTATATCTTACCATTTTTGTTATTGTTTTACTTATCATTTTTAAATTCAGGGATTGGAACTATTTTGATGATGGATTTTATTTAGCTGTATTTTATATCTATTATCTTTTTCTAATTGCCCTTTCTCTTGTCTCATTTCCTCAGCATGTATTAAGACCCTCTCCAAGGAATTCCTCCTTGTCCGTAATTTAATTTTTAGTCATACCTAATCTAATCCTTAAGGTTTCTAATTTATTTATTATCTATATAAGGATGAACTTTTCAGTTCTCAATTTGTTTCACTGGCTGGAAAGAATCTTCCTGTTTCCTCTTATTATGTGATTTTTATTGTTTTTAACTCTAAAATCTTACTTTATTAAGTTAATAAGACTGATGCTTAAATTATAAGTTATTTCGTGATGATGGTACCAATATATGTGTTTCCAGAACTAATATGCAATGGTATATGGATGAATACACATAGGCACATAAAAATACTGCCAGAGCCGGGCGTGGTGGCACATGCCTATAATCCCAGCCCTCAGGAGGTTGAGGCAGGAGGACCATTGAGAGTTCAAGACCAGCCTGGGCTACAAAGTAAGCTCAAGGCCACCCTGAACTGCATAGTGAGACCTTGTCTCAAAAAGACCAAAAAGAAAATATTACCAGAAGTAACTTTATAGACAGAGATATGTTTATACAGTGTTTCTGAAAGTGTTTTCTGGTTTAAATTCCTGGAGGAAACAATATATATTTATGAACTGGTAGATACTGCAATATGCCAGGTAAAAATCTGGGACTATCAGATTCCTGTCCAAAGCCCGGAGCTATTTTCTTCCTAGAAAGTAAGGTCTTGTGCACTTTTATTGGTTCTTTAACAGTCTTGGTGTAGCAATAAACATGAATCTCCATCCTGGACGGTGAGACCAAAGGAGAGGTCTCCCAACTGGTCTTTCTTTGAGAAGAAAATACAGTAAAAATAAAGCCTCAGAAACCTGGATCTTTGGGGCTCTGGACTTTGCTTCCTGCAGGGTCCTCTAACACAGGATCCTGGAGCCACAGCAGCCATTTCTGCACCATAGGGCAGTAAGTATGGGCATAAAAAGCCCAAACTCTGTGCTGTCAGACCAGGAAAAGCTGAGCCAAGGCAGCAGCTTCCAGTTCCACAGGGTTTACTTGTTTGTTTTTACTATGCTAAAACAGTTGTCTCGGTTACTTTCTCATCACTGCGATGCAATACCCAATACCCACAAATTGAAAGGAAAAGTTTGTTTTGGTTCATAGCTTGTAGAGGTCTCACTCCATAGGGGGCTGGCTCTAAGGCAGGGTGGCGTAGCGGTAGGGCGTGGCAGAGGAGAGACAGCTCATGACAGGGCAGCAGGAAGCAGAATGTGGTCAAGGGAGAGGAGAGAGACAGACTCTCCCAGGCTCTGGCCCCAGGAACCCACTTTCTTCTAACAGGCTTCACCCTCCAAATCACATTTAGCTATGTAATTATGCTTCCATGCTCTAACTACCTCCCACAAATCACAGCTATGAGCACAAGAGGCTTTGGAGGACGTCTAGATGTAACCAAGACAAAAGAAACACCTTTTCTCTATTCCATAGTTGAGTTTCTGACTCATGCAGACAAAAATATCTCCTAGATCCACGGGATCAGTTAACCTACCTAACAGCATCTCATGAGAATGTTTGCTTCCCCAGGCTATGGTTGACCCTGAGTATTACCAATCCTTTTAGTTTTTCACAGTGTAGTGGATGATTATTTCCCCTGGCCTTAAATTTCATTTTAGTTGTTTCTGAGACTGATCTACTTCCTATATATTTATGTAATTTTTTGCTTAAATTTAATGATTCATATTTGTTACTCATTTTCGCTGGCTTATCTTTAGGGCTTAGCAAACACTTGGCTTTTCAGGAGTCTACTAGATGATTTCTTTTTCTGTCTTTTGTGTTTATGACTGTATTAAGCATATGGTCATTCCGCTATTCATTAACACTTCTACCAGAGTGTAAGCTGAAGGAAGAAGGAGAGATGAACTCCCATCCGCCCATCTGTGGTCTTGATGCACGATCCTTACCTCCCTCACATGCATCGCTTGAGCAGTTTTTGGTTCACAGTGTTAAGGTAGAATTGCTTCTCACTGAGAAATGATTCTTATGCAACCAAAGTATAAAACTAGTGTGAAGGGAATAGAGACAGAGGCAAAACAAGCTATTCATCTACAGGTAACTTAAATGTGTGTGTGGTGTGTTTGCCATACCTACAGGAGCCTTTATGCACTATTCAAATTTTCTTTATTGTACTGCTTTCTGCCACTGATTATTCAAAATAATTATGCAAGATTTTACAGTCAAAGAGACAAATAACTTTCTAGGCTAAATTATGTTGCTAACTATTGTATATTTATAACTCTTACGTTTTGTTTTGTTAGTTACTTAATGATGTGCATGGTATGATATGTATAGAAATAAATTATAATTTAAAAGCCCACTTTTCATTTCACTGTGCATGTCTGTACACTGCTTAAATTCTACTATTCTTCCTTGCATTAACGAACTATAAAACAGGCCTTTAGTCAAGTCTTAATTTATCCTAAAGTTTTTCCCAATGGAAATTCTTAAAAACTCAACAGTGTTAGGCTGTTATTATAAAACTCCACTTGCAGTAAAATTTGTACCCATATTTACAGCTATCTATCATCTATCCCTGATCACCACCCTTAATTAACAAGTACATTGATCAGCCTGATAAATTGTTTTTCCTATTTCACATGTAAGTATATGGTTAGGTTAAGATTATAAATACCTATGGTTTTACATGCATATATAATAAAATCATTATATGAATTTATGTATTTATATATGTATTTGCTACCTTCAAATACAAGGTAGCAATTCTCCCAAGTTTTCTGCTAGTAAAAGGACATTGCTTATATTCAAGTCCTTAAGTATTATCCAATTTAATGTCATTTCTTATTATTTTGAATGGCAAGGAGCAGTTTGGGGAAGGGGAGTTTTCTGTAGACAATTTCAATTATAGTAATCTCTTAAAATGGTAATTGAAGTGCTGTGCTTGGTGGTTTATCACTTGATTTTTTTCCCTGTGGTTTAACCTGCTACTTTATTTAACTATTCTTTGAGACATTGAAAATTTTACACTCTCAGATAATGATACATATATTTTTCTAACATTGATGTGTTTGTTCTATTGTTTTAAAGTATGATCTCTCACTTCCAGAATTCTGATAAATGATGGTATTGCTGGAAATTTCTTTTTGATGCTAATGTCAAAGAAAGATCAAGCATTTCATCATTATAGATGATGTGGCTTCTACTTTCCAATAAAAACTGTGGTTAGGAAATATAAATTTTTCTAGTTAACCAGTAGTTTATGAGAATGATTTTTTCTTTTACGTAAAATTATTTTAGGACAGTTTTTTACATTGAACTGATGCTTTTATTCAAACATTTTTAAAATGTGTGCTATTAATATGTACGTTGGGCCTGGCTTAATGGTTTGTTTCTGTAATCCCAGCAGCTGGGAGGCAGAGACAGGAGGACCACAAGTTTGAATTTGAGGTCAGCCTGGGCTACATAGTGAATTCAAGGCCAGTCTGAGCTACATAGCAAGATCCTATCTCAAAAAATAAAAGCAAACAACCCTAATATTATAATATAGAAGAGAGTAGTTTGTATAATTTTATTTCTTGACATTTACTTAAGTTTTCTTTGAAGACTAGTGTATGACCCCTTAAAAATAATTTACAGATATTTAAAAAGAATGGATGTGTACTATACAAATGCACACATATATACCTACACACATCTATATTGAATTGAGATTATTGAATGAATTTTGCTGAAAAATTGATTTTTGAGACTCTAAAAATAAGCCTAAGAGTATTTAAAGGTAGCTATTTCTGTTTTGTATTTAAGCACTCCTATTGGAAAGATGTTGCTACTTTTGTAACTGATGGGACTGCACATCCACAAGCAGCCATGTATGCCAGCCAGGGTGTTCAAGGTCTTGATAGGAGTTTCCAAGACAAAGAAACAAAAGCTGTTCAGGGTCTGTTTACTAAATGTTTAAAAGTTTAATGAGTGCCTTACATATCTGCAAGAAAACTCAAAAGATGATTGTACCAGCTACTCATTGCCTTCACAATAAAAAACTACACAGTTTTATTGCTGACTTTAACACATGGAGTCAAACTTTGGATCAGCAGTAAGTGTTGCTAATTTTGTCTGTAGTCATTGTATGATGGAGGTTCACTGGTCTAGGCTGGCCAGAGCTCAGATGATGGGCAGCTCAGTTCTGCTTAATATGTTTCTCATCTTCTGGTGGGTCAGGTAGGGCATGCTTTGTAGTCATATGGGGCCTAGGAGACAGCAAGTAGCAGCTTGTGAGCCCTACACTGAAATATGTCCTATTATAAGTTTCATTCCCTCTAGAGGTCAAAACAAGGCACAGTGGTAGCATGGAAAAATACTCTATCATGGTAGAAGGGATTCTGAAGTCACTTGACTTTAGAGGGTACAATAAGGTAGATAGAATTGGCACCATAAAGCAATTAATCTATCATATCCAATAACTAAGCATTGTACTTGGTTGTGAACTAAGTTATGAACCTGACTGTCCCATGAGAATCAGATGCATTGAATAGTCACTTTTTAAAATCTTTGTTGAACACAACATTGTATAATAAACTATTATTAATATTTGGAGTTGTATTAATAAAATATTTCAAAATACACAATTGATGTGAAAACATAATAAAAGTGAACCCTCACTATGAGAAGATTATAGACAACTGATGCATTGTATGCTAATTAATATGCATCAGGCTATAAAGTAATCTGTTCAATGATGCTATGGTTATTTGTATTTAAAATTCTTATTCATAGTGTAATCCCTATAATCATGACCTAATTTCCCTACAACCTTGGATATGTGGGACCTAGTTAATTCAAGGTAAAGGGCACAAAGATATACCACTGTTCTTTAATCTGTTTTATCCTTTTATTTTTATTGTTCTGGAGCAGGCGAGGGTGGTGGAAGGATAATATCACTGGAATTGGAAGACTGTATTTTCACTTACAGAGATGACAAAAGAAGTACAATTTGATTCTTTTATTTTGGTACTTAAATTCGTGATGAAAGCTAGATATTCATAGGCTATTTTGGCTTTGGAAGCTGTGAGATTTTTTTGATGTAAGTTGCAAGTATTCTAAAGTTCCAGCAAGCTGTTCATAGAATTACAACACTGCAGATCTAGAAGAGGGTTTATAGGTCCTCCAGTAACATAAATTGACCGATGACAGGATTTTTTACAGAATGTTAGAAGGTGATCTGACCTTGACTTGGACCTTTTAAGTGTTAGGGGAACTCACTTCTGTAAAAAGTCAGACTATTCCAAAATGAATGGATGAATATACTTCGTAACAATCAGCTCCTTCCTCCAACAATAATAATTCTGTGCTTGACTCTAATACTGTAAGACTCTGTAGAGCCCCTCTTCTCACGTGACAGTCACGTTTGAAATTTGTTATCGTAAGTCCAGTTGTCTTTGCTCAGGTTCATCACTGCAAGTCTGTTCTGCAGTCTCCATGGGTTCTGGTGTCCAGACCCTTGCTCTTCTCGTAGAGGTACTAGGTACCTGCTCCTGTTTGTTACCTCCTTCTTATACAGAGCTATCTAGGTCTGAATACACAACGCAGGCACAAGCTAAATAGCATGGAACCTCATAAAATTAATGCCTCCCCTACAATCCTAATGGTAGAGAGAAGACAAACCACAGGAAGCGATTAGTGACCCAGTTTTCCGAGAAGGAAACTGAGTCTCAGGAAATGTGACTTGCCAAAGGGTTGTCAAATAATTTAGTGGCAGAATCAAATGAAATTCGATAAAAAAGAAATGTGAAATTGGGACATCCTAATACACCCTTGTTGGCTTTTGTGTTAGGGTTCGTGACTGATTATGGCCATTAAAGACGTATCTGTGTAGTTTTCTTACCTATGTCAGGTGGTGTTACAGACACTTAAAGGTTTCATTACCAAATTATCTAAATAATCACATACCAATTCTTTTCATACACTTATTTTATCGGTGAAGAAATTGAGATTCAGTATCACCTTGCTCATGTTTCCTTTTAGAAAGAAAGATGAGATTCGAGACAATTACCTTCTAACTGAATTCCTAGAAATAGTAGGTAGTTTTAGTTTCCAGTGATAGACCCACATGTAGATGATAGATGAGTTAGAGTTGATAATTCCTGATATAAAGACAGACTTATAGATTGATGTAGCCAAGTAGCAAATCAAGAAATAAACTCTTACTCTTCCAGTTGGTTGATTTTCAGCAAACATTTCCAGGTAATTCAATGGGAGAAAATTTAGCCTTTCAAACGAATGATGTCAGAATCATTTGGTACCCATATGAAAAGATGAACCTATAAACTATTTCATAGGGTACATCAAAATTAACTAGAGATAGCTAGGTCATTCATTGATACAGAAGTTAAATAAATGTGTGATTGCTTAAAGAGGAAGTTTAGAAATATTTTTTCTCTTGGGAAAGGAAAATATTTCTTAAATATGACACCAAAAACATAAGTCATAACATATGGACAAGTCACATGCACTAAATTCCAAAGTGCTCTTCAGAAGACACTGTTAAGAAAATGAGAAGTCAGGTAACAGGCTGGGAACAGTAATCACAATATACATACCTGAAGAAAGTCTTTTAGATAGAACATATGGATAGAACTCTTTTTTTTTTTTTTGGATAGAACTCTTATAGCTCAGGACTGTTTGTGAACAACTAAGGTAAAACTAGGAAAGAGATAGGAACAGACTTCAAAAAAGATACACAGATGGTCATAAGAACATGAGAAAATGCTCAACAGCATTGGTTGTATGGGAAATCAAAGGGTAGAGATTCTACTCCATTTCTTACCACAAGGAAGGCCAAAACTGAAAAGACTGGCCATCCGAAATGCAGGTGAAAAGTGAAGCATCTGAAACTCATTCGTTGCTGTTGGGATGGTAAATTGGTACAAGTATGCTGGGTTTGGCACTTTTTATATTAAGTGTTATAAAATGTTAGCATGAAATATTATAAAACTGGGCTGGGGATATACTCAGTGGAATAAGTGCTTGTCTGGCAAGCACAAGGTCCTGAGTTCGATCCCTAGTACTGCAAAAAAAAAAAAATTATAAAACTGGTCAACTTACAGTGTTAAATATTCATATGCAGTGCTACCACGAAACTTCACTACATGGGAGTCACCAAGAAAAATTAAAACATATATTCACAGAAATGCTTCTGCACAGATATAATTAGAAGCTTAATTATCATGACCCAAAAGTAGAAGCAATCCACATACCCATCATCATGTAAAGACATTGTACAGCTTTAAAGTCAGTGCTTCTCAACAAGAAGAACAAATATTGATATATACATCCTCTTGTTTAAATCCCAGAAATAGTCTGAATGAAAAAAGAAAAGCATCAAAGACTGCTTGATCCCACATGCATGAAATTTCAGAAGTGTCTAAACTGGCCTGTGTGACAGAATGCTGACCAGTGTTTTTAGGGGAGAGGGAATAGAAAGATTTGGTTATGAATATTCTATATCTTGATTGGTATATATTACATGAGAGTGACATTTGGGTGTAATTTTGTGAAAATTCACTAATTTGTATACATTTTATTATACAGGAATTACATGCAAATCAAGTTGATTTTTAAAAATCTGTATGATTTTAATTATAAAAGTAATGTAATCTCATACAAAAGGTGAGAAATGACTGCTACAAATTAAAGACAAATACCATCATCTTTGTCTCCACAGAAACAAATATTGAAAACTGGATGTGTTTTCTACCTTTACTTTTCCTGTATATATGTTAAAATACACACATATCATAAAATATGTTGCATTCATCAATTCTTGGTGGTGTATAGCATTTGTTATGATTAATAATGCTTGATGGACTTTTCACATCTTTCCTATAATTACCAGAAGCATATTTCTAGTCAAAGTATGTAATTTTTATTTTATTTATTTATTTTTATTTTAAAAGTATAACAAAAACATATTAACAAACAGACACAAAGTAGCATAAGAATAGTACAATCAAATCTGAGTTACAGATAAGGTGACAGAGAATCAACAATGGTTGTTGCATTACATATTGATAACTTCTAAGTGTATATTCAGGAAAACAGATATAGACACGCAAATTTGATCAAACAATTAATCATCAACTATTCCTTACAATAAAGTGACCTAAGTCAGTAATACAACTTCTTTTTAAAGTGTGAAAGCCAAAAGAACTACATCAACATCAGAAAAAAACAAAAACAAAAAAAACCGGAAAGCATTAACAAAGAGACACAAAGTAGCACAATAACAGTATAATCAGAATTGAATTATAGACAAAGCAACAGAAAACCAGCAATAGATGTTGCATTTCATACTGATATCTTCAAAATGTATGCTCAGGAGAACACATATAGACATACAAGATTGATCAAACAACCAGTCATCAACTATTCCTTACCATTAAGTGACATAAGACAATAGTAGAACCATGTTAGCCATCCTGCACATATGTATATACATACATACATACATACATACATACATATATACATACATACATTTTTGCCTCTTTCTTTTCTCCTTTCCCTCGTCCCATCTGTTCTTTACTTTCGAACAGATTTCCTTCATGTCTCTTAGTTTATGTTCCCCCCCTCAGGTTCTTACACCATGACACAGTACATTGCCTGCACATATACCTCTGATTTATTTCACTTATGAGTATGGTGTCCATTTGTGACCATTTGCCTACGAAGGCCCCCAATCCGTCCCTCTTTATAGCTGAATGATATTCCATTATATAAAAATGCCACAGTTTTTTAATTCAGTCTTCTGTGGATGGACATTTGGGTTGCTTCCACAATTTAGCTATTACAAATTGCGCTGCTATAAACATGGGTGCACATATATCAGAGTGATATGATGCTTTCAGATCTTCTGGGAAAATACCAAGAAGGGGAATAGCTGGTTTGAATGGAACCTCTAGACCTAGTTTGCTGAGGAATCTCCAAACTGCTCTCCACAGTGGTTGCACCAGTCTGCATTCCGACCAGCAGTGTAAGAGTCCCTATTTCTCCACAGCCTCTCCAGCATTTGTTATGGGATGATTTTTTCATACTGGCCATTCTTACTGGGGTGAGATGGAATCTCAGTGTTGTTTTTATTTGCATTTCTCGAATGACTACGGATGTGGAACATTTTCTCATATATTTATTTGCCTTTTGTATTTCTTTATCTGAGAAGTGTGTATTCATCTCAGATGCCCATTTCTGGATTGGGTCTTTGAATTTGGACAGGTACATGTTTTTTAATTCTTTGTATGTTCTAGATAGAAGACCTTTGTCTGAGGGACAGCCAGCTAGGATTTTTTTCCCAATTTGTGGGTTTTCTTTTTACTTTGCTGGTGATTTCTTTAGAGGTACAAAAACTTTTCAGTAGGATGAGGTCCCAGTTATTGATTCTTTGAAATGTTTCCCTTGCAGTTTCATCTTTGTTCATGAACAGTATGTAATTTTTAAATGGTCATGCTATGCACTATAAAGGTTCTTCCTAGTATGGCTATATATTGCCACTAATCATGTCTGAAGTGTGACTTTGACCCTTGTTCTACCCTAATCATCATGGCTAACATGGGGCTACTCTTTGCTACTCATTTTAATTTGTATTTCTTTCGTAGCTAACTAGATTCAGTATTTTCTTTAAGTATCCATACTTAGGTTTCTACAAATTCCATTCAGGTCCTGCCTATTTTTTTTCTGTTAAAATTTTATTATTATTTTTAACCATTCAAGTGTTTATTTGTGGCCATATTTTTAGGTGATATTTTAGAAGCACTGCTTTTTCACATCTCTTGAATTGTTTGCATACTAAAAAGGGTTCATTCATTCAATAAATATTGATTGATCACCTACAATGTACCAGACCTTGCTGTCTGCTCTTTGGGTTTCAGAGGCAACAAAATAGTCAAATCCTTGACATTTTAGAGCTAACTATCAAGTGGATAAACTCTGCTCCACATTCCAGTGTTATTATGGTCATGCACTGCATAGTGACATTTTAGTTAAGTACAGAACACGTATACAATGGTGCTCCGATAGGATTATAATGGAGATGAGAAATTCCTATTGACCAGGGACCTCGTGGGTGTGGGCACATCATAGCTATCAGCAGAGTACATTATTGGCATTTTTGTGGTGATGCTGATATAAACAAACCTATTTAATGCCAGTCATATAAAAGTATAGCACATACAATTATGTACAGTACAGAATATTTGATAATCAAAGATTGTTATTGGCTTATGTATTTCCCATAATATACACTTTATTATTTTATACTGTCCTCCTACTTGTAAAACCAAGTTTACTATGAAACAGTAGGCCATGTTATTGTGGTAGCACCCTCATATATCTGTGTCTACTGTGTCTCTTTGGCACCAAGAGCAATAGACTATGCCATATATTGTATTTAGTACAGCCTGGAAGTGCAATAATCTATACCACCTAGGTGCGAAGCCTCTTTAAAGCTGTGAATCCCATTCATGAGGGAGGAGCCCTTGGACCTAATCAATTCTTAAAAGCTCCACCTCTTAATACTATTGCACTGAAATTAAATTTTGCATGAATGTTGGAGGACACATTGGACGATAGTAAGTTGTCACGACTGCTCAGTTAGAATCAGAAGCATTGACTCTCCCTGAATGCCTGTGTATAAGGGAAGGGCAGTTCCCTTACTTTGCAAGAGGCTCTGCTGAGGAAGGCACTGTCTTGTTTCAGTCCACACTGAATGTCCCCAGGCCTGTGTCTTCGGTGGTGCAGGGCACGGTTTCCTGGATCCCATGCCTTTCTGTGTCTCATCTATGTCCTTTTGCTGTTGTTGTATAACCAGTTTTCTCTCTGGGCTGTTGTCTGGGGGACAACCTGAGAACGAGGCTGGCAGGACAGCAGTGGGGAATGGTGCAGGGTGTGGTTTATTAGAAAGAACAAAGAAAAGCCCTCTCTAGATGAGGAGGGCAAAGAGGAAACCAAAGGAACTGCTGACTCTGGGAACTTATAGTGGGCTTTGCAGCTCCCATGGAAGGCAGAGAAAGGGGCAGAGTGGGCACGCAGCTGCTGGCCTACCTGTCAGCAGGATCTATTATTCCTTTGTCCTTTGCATTTCAGTTTTGCTGAGGCTTCTGTTAGCTTACTCTGCGACTTGTCGTTTGCCTTTTAGTTTCACAAAGCTTATGTTCAGCTCATCCAGGTCCTGGCCTTCAGTCTGCCCAGTTTATTTACTTCATTCAGGACCTGCCTACCCCCAACTCACCCCATCTGCTGCTCTCAGATGGAAAACATTCTTAGGAAAATCCAAAGGATAGGTGAGAAATAAATTTCTGGGTCCCTGAATGCACGATGATGTCTATCTTCTGGCTTGGAAGATATTTTTTACTCAGAATTGTGAAACAATAGCTTTTTTTTTAATCCCTTTCTAGTCAGATTTTATTGGTACATTTTAGATACACACAAAGATCATATTCATCAGAGACATTGCAACTGTACATGATATAATTAGTCTCTGTTTTCTCTCCCATTCCATCTCCTCCCTTCAACCATTCCCTCCTCCACATTTACAAAAGCTTTGTTTCTATTTTTTCCTTCTTTTCTAGTTCTTTTAACTTCCTTTCTTTCCTTATCCCCTTTCTTCCCCTCCCCATTGGAACATTTTCTCCTTATTTCACAATACCTGTTATACATTTTGGTCCTTATTTACATGTTTAGCTTCTTACACCAGAGAAACAGTGTGGTATTTACACAGGTGCATTCTATTTATTTCACTTAAGAGTATGATCTAGGGGCTGGGGATATAGCTCAGTAGAATAAGCGCCTGCCTAGCAGGCGCAGGGTCCTGAGTTCGATCCCCAGTACCGCAAAAACAAAAAAAAGAGTATGATCTCAAGGTGTATTAATTTACCTAGAAATGTCTAGGCTTACCTTTCTTTATGGCAGAATAGTACTCCATTGTATATAGACTAAAAAAACACATCTTATTTTTATCCATTCCTCAGCTGATGGGCATGTGGGCTGTTTCCAAGACTTGGCTATTGCAAACTGCTGCTATAAACATGGGTGAGAATATATTGATATGGAATGATAATTTTGATTCTTTCAGGAATATACCCAGAAAGGGAATAACTGAATGAAATGGGACCCTTAGTCCTAGTTTTTTGAGGAATTTCCACACTGATTTCCACAGTGGTTGCACCAGTCTATACTCCCACCAACTGTGGAGGAGAGCTCCTTTTATCCCAGAGGCTTGCCAGCATTTGTTATTGGTTGATTTCTTGATGATAGCCATTCTTTCGGGGTGAGATGGATTATTAGCATTGTTTTAATTTGCATCTATTAAATGATTAATGATGTTGAATATTTTTTCATATAATTATTTGCTGTTTGTACTTCATCTAAGAAGTGTATGATGCCAATTTTGGACTGGGTCTTTAAATTTGAGGGTCTGATAGTATTTTGAGTTCTCTATATATTCTAGATAATAATCCCTTAAGGAACAACTGGTAAAAATATTTTACCACACTGTGAGTTGTATCTTCACTCTGTTGATGTTTTCTCTTGCTGTGAAAAAGTTTTTAATAAGATGAGATCCCAGTTGTTGATTCTTTGTGATAGTTCCTGTGCAATTAGGGATTTGTTCAAAAAGTCTTTGCCTACACAAATGTCTTCAAGAATTTTACCTATTCTATCTTGCAGCAGCTTTAATGTTCCTGTTTTAATATTTAGATGTTTGATCCATTTCAATTTTAGTTTAGCACATGGTGAAAGATAAGGGTCTAATTGTAATCTTTGGCATGTGGAAAACCAGTTTTTCCAGCGTCATTTATTAAAGAGACTATCTTCCAGTGACAGCATTTCACACCATTGTCAAAGATAACCTGGCTTAATATGTCTGGAGTTACTTCTGAATCTTCTAATCTGTTCCATTGATCATTGAATCTGTTTGTTTTTTTTTTTTTTTTGGCCAGTACCACACTACTTTTTTCACAGTAGCTTTGTAATATAATTTCAAATTACAGAAAATGATGCCCCTTGCCTTGCCTTTGTTGCCCAGAATTACTATTGCTATTCTAGGTCTCTAACAGTTCCAAATGAATTTTAGCATTCTTTTTCTCTAATTCTGTGAGATATGCTGTTGGAATTTTGAACAGGATTGCATTAAATCTGTAACAATTTTGGAAGTATGGTCATTTTCACTATATTGATTCTTTCTATCCAAGAGCAAAGCGTATGTTTGTATTTTCTGATATCCCTTTCAATCTCCATTTTCAAAGTACTCCAAGTTTCAATGTAGATGTTGTTTACTTGTTTTGTTAGATCCATTCCTAAGTTTTTTATTTTTTGTGGATGCTACTGTGAAAGGTATTGTTATTCATGTATGGGAAGACTATTGATTTTTAACTGTTCACTTTATGTCCAGCTATGCTACTGAATTTGTTTATTAAATATAGCAGTTTTTTGTGGAGTTTAGGGGTCTTCTATGTAGAGTATCATGCCATCCACAAATAATGATAATTTAACTTCTTCCTTTCCTATGGTTATTCCTTTTATTTCTTTCTCTTATCTAATTGCTTTGGCTAAATTTTCCAGGACTATGTTGAATAAGAGTGGAGAGAGTGGACATCCTTGTCTTGTTCCTGAATTTTGGGTGAAAATTTTCAGTTTCTGTCCATTTAGTATGATGTTGGCTATTATTTTGTCATAGATAGATTTTATCATACAGAGATAAAGATCATCTATTCCAATTTTCTGCAGGGTTTTATTATGAATATGTGCTGGACTTTGTCAAAACCTTTTTCAGCATCTTTGAGATGATCTTATGGTTTTTTGTCCTTGGCTCTGTAAGTAGAGTGTGTTACATTTTTTGATTTATGTATGTTGAACCAGCCCTTCATCCTGGAATGCATCCAACTTGGTCATGGTCTTCTTGATGACTTGCTTCGTTCTGTTTGCCAGTATATTCTTGAGGATTTTTGCCTCTATGTTCATTAGGGAGACTGGCCTGTAGTTCTCTTTCTTGGTCGGGTCCTTCTCAGGTTTTGTTATTAGGGTAATGCTTGCTTCTAGGAATGAATTTGAGGATATTGCTTCCTTTTCAATTTAAAGAGTTTGAAAAGTAGTGGTATTATATCTTCTCTAAGTTTCTTGTGGAATTCAGCAGTGAATCCATCAGGGCCTTGGCTTTTCTTTCTTGTAGGTTTTTAATTACACCTTCAATTCATTGATTGATATTGGTTTATTTAAGAGTTTTATATCTTCTTGATTCAGCTTGGTAATTCATACATACCTAGGAATCTGCCTATCTTTGGCATTTTCCATCTTATTAGAATACAAGTTCTCAAAATAGGTATAGATGATCTGGATTTCTGCAGAGTCCATCATGATTTCACCCTTTTCATTCCTAATTGCATGGATTTGAGTCATTTCTTTCCTCTTTTTCATAAGGTTCACTAAAGGTTTGTTTATTTTATTTAATCTTTCAAAGAACTGATTAAATAATTCTTTGTTTTGTTTTATTAGTCCCCATTGCCTTAATTTCTGCTCTGATGTTTATAGCTTCCTCCTTTATATGAGCTTTGGGCTTGGCCTGCTCTTCTTTTTCTACAAGCTTGAGGTTCAACATTAAGTTGTTTATTTGAGCTTGCTCTGTTTTCCTGATATGAATATTCACTGCTATAAATTTCCCTCATAGGACAGTTTTGGCATGTTTTATTGGTATTATTGTTTAATTGTAAAACAGTACATAATTCCTGCTTTAATTTCATCTGTGACCCTTCAGTTGTTCAGGAGGAAGTTATTTAATTTCCATGTGCATACGAAGTTCTTGTGGTTTCTTTTGCCAGATTTCCAATTTCATTGCTCTATGGTCTGACAATATGCATGGGATAATTTCAATTCATTTGCATTTACTTAAGCATGATCTCTGAGCATGTGATCTATTTTGGAGAATGTCCCATGTGAAGCTGAGAAAAATATTTATTATGATATTGTGAGGCAGAACATTCTGCAGATATATACTAGATACAATTGTTCAAAAGTTTGGTTCAGTTCTAATATATCATTGTTGATTTTTTTGTCTAATTGATCTATTTGTGACAGTGGGTTTGCAGTCCCCCAATACAACTGTATTAGCGCATATTTCACTTTTCATGTCCATTAAAATTTGCTTTTATAGCTTAGTGCACTGGTATTTGGTGTATGTATATTTATTATTGTTGTCTTTTCCTCTTCGATTTTCTCTTTACAAGGATATAGGGACATTTTTTGTCTCTCTTAATCAGTCTTATCTTGAAATCCACTTTATCTGCAAATAGAATAGCTACTTGCTTTTTTCTGGGTTTCTGTTGCAGGGACTACTGTTTCCCATCCTTTGACTTTCAGTCTATGAATTTCTTTTTGAATTAAATGGAAAATTTAAATTAAATTAAATTTAACGGAAATTAAATTAAATGGAAAGTTTCTTGTATGTAGCATTTGTTGGGTCTTGCTTCTCTGCTCATTCTATCTGTTTCTTTTGACTGGTGAATTAAGACCATTAACATTGATGTTTATTATTGATATGTATTGACTTATCCTTGTCATGTTATCGTCTTGTGGTTGGTTCCTTCTGCCTATTGTTTAACTGTTTTCCTTGCCATGTGGATTCATTCTGTTGGATTTCATGAAGTTGTAGTCCTTGTTATCTCTTCCCAGAATGTCCTTCAGAACATTTTTTAGTGATAGTTTAGTGTTCACAAAATTCCTCAGGTGTTTTTTGTCATGGAAATATCTTATTTCTCTATCAACTTTGAAAGATAGTTTTGTGAGGTACATCAGTTTGGGTTGGAAGTTGTTTTCTTTTAATACTTGAAATTTCAAGCTCTCCTTGACTTGAGAGTTTGTGTTGAGAAGTCAGTTGTGATTCTGATGGGCTTTCTTTTATAGGTGATTTGTTACTTTTCTCTAATAGCTTTTAATATTCTGTTCTTGTGTTGAGTTTCTGGAATGTTGACTATTATATACCTGGCTATAGATTTTCTTATCATGACAAATGGAAGTTCTGTATACCTCACTTAATGTATGTCAAATCTTTTTCCTTACCAGGGAAGTTTTCTCTCATGAGTTTTGTGAACACTTTTTTATATGATTAGTGATGTCTCCAGTTTTTTCATTAATTCTAATAAATCTTATCCTTCTGTGAATTATCTAGCAGCTGCTGATTTGATTTCTTATGATCCCTTGCTACTTTTAAAACATCTTTCTTTTCCTGATCACTAACTGCAAACCTGCCTGAGATTCTGTCCTCACATTGTTTTATTCTGCTGCAGATACTTTCAATGGGATTTTCAGTCTCCTAGGTATCTTCTTGAATCTGTTTTCTGGGTTTTCATTTTTTTCCTATGTTGGGTATTCATGGTTACCATCATTTTCTTAAGCATTTCCTTTTTTATCTGTATCTGCTCTAAAGTCACCAAGCATGTTTTTCATTGCAGTCACCATCTCTGTAGTTATCTGAGAAATTATTTCTTATTTGGCTTTTTATAGGGTCTTGTTCATCTGCTGTGTTGTTATCACTTCAGAGAGGCCAAGTGGATGGCTTTTGAATCGCCCCACCTCAGTGTTCCTGGGGATTGCCTTTGGTGAACTGTCTGTTCTTGGCTCTTGTTTAGGTGTCTTCTCATTTTCTATTTTTTAGTTTAATTTCTGGGTTAATGCTTATATGTGGCCCAAGATATGTAGTGATATTGCTAGTATTTAGAGCCCTTAATAAATTACTTCTTCTCAGAGATGTCTTCCAGGTATAGCTGGCTTTTGATTTTTGAGTCTGCTGCAAGACCCTGTTCCTCCAATTTATTGGGGATGACAAGTTTCTGCCTACTTGGCCCAGCTTCTGGTTCTTTGACACTGGCCCACAGTATTTTCTATGACCCTTAGGCAACCTTAGTCTCGGTATACCAGGAAGAACAGCTGGTTAGAACAATTATGCCACCTTGGCTAAAATGGTACAATCAACAATAGAAATAGCATCAAACATAGCCTAGAAAATGATAAACTGAGGTAATTATTATTTTTTCAGCTTTAACTTTCACCTTTGTTTTAGATTTGTGATTATATAACAAAATCTAAAACAAACCAGAAAATTATATGCAGTAATTAAGCCCTCGATATGCAAATTTTACCCTCAGGGAAGAAAATTTAAGAGGGGCTGGGGGAAAATTGGTAAATAGAAGAGGAAGAGATTAGAAGTAAGGCTGAAGGACATAGGACGATCGTACAAACTTTGGGAAGCTGGTGCAGAAGACAGGAGGGAAAGACAGAAGGAAGAAATAAAAGGAAGAGAACAACAACCACAAAAAACTAGAAACTATGTTTATACTCATAAAAACAAGAGCAAAAAATAAAGAGAAAAAAAACAAAAAAGAAAAGAGAGAGTAAGAAAAACAAAATGTCCACTTCAAAAATGTCCACTTCAAGGTTTGTCTTTGCTGTCACTGATAGACAATGTTAGGAGGCAGAGTCCAGATCCATGTTGGTTTATCCCAGCAAACCAGCAGTAGCTTTACAGTGGGATAGTAGATAATCTCAGTGAGCCTGTACATTTATTGCCCCAAAAGTTCAGATTGATTTCAGGCTGTGAAGCTGGAACCAGACACATTCAAACTCCAGCAGTCAGCACACCTTCTGTGCAGGCTGGAACTCCACTGGGAGAGCTAGAGGGAGCTGACAGTTATCATGAGTCCCATGTTCAGCTGGCCCATCTCCAAGATGGCTCTCGGCCGCACTCTCCTACAAGATGGTCAAACCTGATCCACTTACCAGCCAGTAGAGTTCACAGCATCCACTCCTGTATTGCACTGCTGCATCCCGCCATGGATGCCTCTGGGTTAGCCTGCAGTCACCATGTGTCTGCAAGTTCGAACTGCTCCTCCTACCCGTGAGTCCTGATTTAGGGAGAAGGCACCACTCACCTCCTCCTTCTTTGCTGAAGTTTCCCTCTTTGCTCTCCCTGTGGGCTTTAATTCTCACTTCAGATCCTTCTTGGCTCCAGGGGACCTACTTCCCTCCTTTGTCTCTTCCTCATGTTTCTATACCCCAGTGTCTGAACAGAAAATCTCAGAGAGGCTCTTTGCTGCTTACCAATCCACCAGCTTCCTAGAAGCAAAATTTTACTAAATTTAATAAAACTATATGAGATCTTGCTCTTTCATGTAGATCACATTTTGTGATTCATAGTCATTGTAATTTTTAAAAAATTCTGATATTTTGGATATCTAAACACTTTTATCTTTCTGTAGTCATGTTTCTTTCAATTTGCATTCTACTTTTGAAAGTAGTAGAAACCACATCATAAAGGATTTGGAAATTTTCCTGTGTCAAATAAAAGGCTTCAAAGTTCCAATTCTGAAGATGACTAGGTAGGAAAGAAAATCCAGAAAAAATTGTTTACCTTAGGCTTGAATGATGTATATTTTCATTACTCTTTTGATAAGAAATAGATGATCATTAAAGAAAAGTGAAATAGAAACAGCATTAGGTGATATTTTGGCCCATGTCATACGTAATTGACGAAGCACATAGACAGAAAGCATGAGGTGAGGATGCTTGCAAATGCACCTGCATGTACGTTGGAGGTCTACTGTAGTATGTAGGCCCTTGCCAGAGAAGTTTTTGGACATTCCTTACATGACTTTTTCCAAGTCACTTCTGTAAGAATAACAGAGATCCTGAACTTTAGGGTTTATTGGATAAGCCATTATATATTGTTTGAATAAGCAAGTGACCTTCACAGGCCATGTTCTGTTACCCAGAGGTTGGAAGGGATATGAATCTCTCTCTAGAGCATAATTGTGACCACAGAGCTCTTTCTCATTTGTATGTGAGCACCGCCTGCTGGCTGCAAGGGGCAGACTGACCCTGGAAAGGGAGTTTTAAAGAGGAGCACAGTTCACAGACAAGAGTAAGCAGTCTTTAAAGTAGTTGAACTTTATACAAGTTATGTGACAGAAATGATGACTCTCTATGAAAAGAAATTGGGTGGTTTTTTTCTTTTAAAGTGTTTTGAAATGTAAGGTTTTAAGAATAATTTCTCAAAATGGAGCAGGCATGGAGAAAAGTTATCCTCACCTATTGCTTATAAGAAAAGTGTGAATTAGTTTAACGATTTGTATTTTGGAAATGTGCATCAAAGAATTAAATTCAACTCCTAAATGTCACTTTTAGTTATTTATCCTAACTAAGTAATCAAAAAATTAGCAAACATAAATTATAAAGGTCTTCTCCAGAGAGATATTGTAGTAGCAAAAAAGTAAAAAATAGAAGATATAAAGAAACTAAATTTTGCTGTGCAGAAATTGTGTATGTAACCTACTTTATAGACATTTAACAGGTTAACTAAGCAACCTTAAAAAGAATGTACATGTTTTACTACGTGTTGACTTGCAAATATATTGATAATTTATTATTACATAAAATGTTCATGTACTTTAATGGGACCTCCTGCAGTGTGAGTGCTGAAGTTGACTGCCGTGTTTCACATTCTATCTTCGTCACTTGCTAACATGTATATAAACTGGGGCAACGTGGCTTTCTCTCTCCTCATGTACGGTGACAGTACCTTCTATATAGTATACTTTTGAAATTTGCAAGGAGTTAAAGTGCTGAGGCATGGTAAACCTAAAAGAAAGTCAGCTTTCCTGATTGTTTTCGTGTCCATATATATGTTGACATTTATGTTTTCATCTATGAGCAGATACAACTTTAGAAGTTTATTCCAACATAATGGTAGTGTTTTCTCATAGGGTTGGACTGGAAAATAACTTTATATATTTTCTTTATACTGTTTTATATTTTCTCATTGTTACTTGGAATATGTATTTTAATAAAACTCTAGAAGGATGAAACTGAGCATGGTGGTGTGTGCCTGTAATCCCAGCACTTGGGAGACTGAGGCAGGAGGATTGTTGTAAGTTTGAGGCCAGCTTGAACTGCAAAATGAGTTCAAGACCAGCTTGAACTGCATAGTGAGATCCTGTCTCAAAAAAAGGATCAAAATTATTTTCTATACGAAGAAACAAGACTTTCTACTGAAAGAATAGGAGAGCATTATTAATAATATATATTTTAAAGTCAAAATAAGTTGAATTAAAAATTTCCTGTTGCATTGAGATACTCCTAATAACTTTGGCCAAGTGGCTTTAATGTTTGCTAAAAATTACAAATGAAAGCATGAATCCCAAATACTCAGGCCAAGATCTGACTTTTCTAGCATGAAATACCTGTAAATGTTGGAAAACAAATGGAATTTTCAAAAGGAACACTTTTCTCATCATCTCCATGATTTAAACAAGAGTAGTACAGGTAGAAATGATGCCTCTATAATCATAAAAAATAATCATGAATCTAATTTCATGCTGCAGAATGTTGCTATTTTCTCCTTACATTATCATAGAGGAGAAGAGATGAAGGAATAAAAGGAAAGAGTCACGTGGAACCATTTTTGACGTGGTATCCGAATTATTTGACTTTTATCTCAATGAATTCTCACTGAAGTTTAATATCAGTATGTGTCAAAATAAGAAATAATGTTAATGTGTAATTCCCAGTTTTATTTATCTTCCTCTGAAGAGTCTATTTCATGATATCATCTAGTAAATTCAAGTGCCTGCCCTTTGCCTCGCACTCAAAATAGATAGGAAGAGGCAATTTCTTTCAAGATTGCCCTTTCTAAAACCCCTGAGTTGTTATAATCAGAAAAGCAATCCACTTATAATTATAGTGACCCTCCTAGAGGTAAGCATCAGGTAAGTTTATGATTATTCAAAATCAAAAGTAGAAAATGGTCATTTGACCATGTGCAAGAATTCATTTTGTTTCAGATCTAGACAGTCTATGTTGACTGTTTAGATCTGATGGCAAGATGCCTATATTGTGATCATCTAACATTCTTCCTCCCCAAATTCCTTTGAAATAAACAATGGAAAACAGAAACTATGGAGAGATGTTATTGACTTTCTAGAGCATTTGGAGAATTTCTGAGAGAGGTATTGAGATGGGCCCAGATTGGTGGTTACAGAGTATGGGCGACACCAATTCTTTTATGGAAGAGCAGTGTTTTGGGGATAAGGAAGAGATCCTGCCAACTCTAGGCAACATCCAGAAACTCAGGGAAGCAAGGGTTGGAGCAAGCTTTGCCTCTTTAGCAGGATTTGAACCTCAGCAGTTAAGTTTTCTATAGATGTCAAAAGGACCTCAAGTCATATGTCAGCACTAATTGATTTACGCCAACTGTCTCTGCTGAGAAGAATTTAATGTTGCGACTGGGCTGAACAGTACTTGCCAGATAAAATACAGGACCCCTAGAGGTGAATTTCTAATAAACATTATATACTTCCCTGATATAAATATGTCCCAAAATTGCATGGGCTACACTAACATTAAAAATGATTCGATGTGTATTCAGATTTTACTGAGCATCTTGTGTTTTTATTCATCAAATCTGACAACCATGTGTAGCAGCAAAAAATGCATGCCCGTCGATTCTCTGCCAGGATTACTGGAAAGAGAACTGGCGACTCAGCAGTTGCAAAGAAAGATGGAGTTTTCTACTCTTCCAGATCCACAGTCGCACTTACAAGCATGACACAGACAGAGTTCACTGTTGTGATTGCTTGTAGCTCTGGCTACTTCCTTACCACAGGGGATTCGGGATGTCTCAATTGACAATGTGTATTTGTCAAACACTCCCTTTCCCCCGTGTACCTGGATTTGCACAATCAGCAGCAGCAACCCAGACAGCTCTCACAGGATTAACTTTGACTTGACGCTAAAACAATCTGGGCAGCCATGCCTCACTTACAAAAGAGTAAGGAAGTCTTATATCTTGGAAAAGTAATAAACCTCTCTTCGGTTAGCCTATAAACAGTTTCCATGTTTCTAAGTAAATAATGACTGGAATATGGCAATTTTGTGTGCTTCACCATCGTATAAAAACTGAGGGATCAAAGCAAGTGTTTTGTTTAACAATAGATTTCCCTCAAGAAACCACAGGGAAAGAAGTTTAATGGCTTAGACTGTGTTCTCCATAGGCCTTAAAATGACTTTCATACATGATCCAAAATAAGCAGTCATGAAGTTCTAAAATTGGAGTTGCACATCTAGAGATTAAAACATATGTATTCAAATTAAAAAAAGCATGATGCCTGCAATGAATAGTGGGTCTGATGCTGAAAATATAAAATCTCTGAAGCAGAAGAGAAACTCAAGCATTTTCCTTGAATTAAGGCAGAACACGAAGAGTTTAAAAGGAAAGAAGCTACGCAGACCATCATTAGGTGATCAGTGCGTGTAGCTGCTCTGCAGAGGAGGAAGAGCTGCGGACAGACAGGGAGCACTGACGTACAGAACAATCAACGCCCCCGACACCAGATGAAAGGGGCTCCCCGGGGACTGATGGAAAGGGATGTTGAGTCCCTGTCTGCGTGTGCAGACGTGACGGGAGATGTGCTTGGGCCTCCGTCAGCTGGTATATCCCCCGAGCAAGACATCAAAACAGAGAGCTGGAAATGGGTGAGTTATGGTAAAATAGAAATGGTCATCTGTGTGTTCCTTGAGAGTGATTAATATTAAAGACATAGCTAATTTGCATAAATATGGGTATTTAATGATGATGCCAACAACTCTTGAGAGGAGTTTTATAATATTAAAACAGGAATAGATTGAGCTTGTTATGTAATAATCACATAATCATAACTGAGATCTCAAATTTCTGATGAGATGAAGCAGAGAAAGGGATAAGATGTAATGTTACATATTTTATTTCACATAAGAGGAGTTTTCTTTTTACTTTTGATATTATGAAGCAGAGGAAAAGAAATCTTCAAAATTATAGTCACCAATAAGATACAAAGAGGTTGTATATCAAGATGAGAGGAAGGAGGGAAACAGAGAGAAGGGAAAGCAAAAGGAGGGGACAGGTGGGGAGGAGTGAAAGAAATAGAAATGGGAAGAAATGGAGAAAACATGTTAAAAAAATAAATAGTTTTAGCTGTCTATTAAGTCCTTCTGGAGAAAAAAAAAATCCAGAATCCAATTATGTAGAATCATAAAGTAAAAGAACTTAACTAACCAAAAACAATGACAATTTCCAAGTGAATGGAGTTAGAAGACATTATACACATGTAAATGCGCACACTGATACACACACCAGAAAACACACCTGTGAGGATCAGTAGTGGCATTTCAGGTTATAGGCAAATGTGAACTCTTTTTTGATATTTTTCTTCTTACTTACTAGTATTTGCTCTTTATTTTTTCTCTTTCTTCTTTTCGTAACATGGTCTCGCTATGTGGCCCCCTCTGTTTTGAACCTGCAGTCCTCCTTCCTTAGTGGTTCAAATGCTTGGATTATAGGCTTACAACACTGTACCCGGCTTACAGAATGCCAGTCAGTCCATATTTCTGCTCACTTTCCCTGCTTTTCTCAGTACTGGGGATTAAATTTAGGGCTTCTCACATGCTAAGCCACAGAGTTGTTTTGTTTTGTGGTGCTGGAAATAGAATCCAAGGCCTCATGGATGTTGGCCAAACTCTATTACTGAGCTACATTGTAGGTGATACTTTTTTGTCATTCAAAAATTATGCTTTATTTTATTAAAAAAATCAGTAAGTCAAAAGAATAAGAATAGATCAGAGAAAAGTTGCAATTTCCATGATAAGGTATTACTGTCCTTTACAGACAAGTGAGCTCTTCAAATCATTTAGAAGAGGAATGGCTACTTAAAAATTTGAGCAAAGGACATAAAGAATTTAGAGAAGAAATGCAAACATTTAGTGATTCTGTGTGTTATGATTCTGATATTTAAGCACATACATACATAGCCAACAGCTTTGAAAGGCATATTCAATGTTTTGCTAATGAGCATTTTTATCCTTCTCTTTTGATTTCTTTGTGCTCTCTAAAATGAGTATGTACTACCTGTGTAATTATAAGATATCGTCAAGAAAATGTCTCTGCAAAGAAAAAAATACAGGCAGTGCATCCTAAATTGAAAGTAAGTTTGGAGAATTTAAACAAACTTGCCAAAAACTAAAGGAAAAATTGGACCTGGATTATTTCCATTTTCTTAAAATGTTCATCCTCGTTCGCCATCCTAAGACAGCAGAGTAGGAGCAGGGCTGTGCCTTCAAATTCTGCAGCCAGTAGTAGTGCTGGAATGTGAAACCAGGTGTGCTCCCTCCTAGACTTGAGCAGATGTGTTAGACGCAGTACCCAGAAATATCTCTAGAAAAACATGCTTTCAGTTTCTGGTTGCCAACACACTGTCCTCAGAGGTACCCTGTTCTTAGAGTTGTCAAATGGTCTTGCATCTTGTGTCTCACCAACATGACAATTCCTAAGTTCCAGAGCTGACTCAGATTTCCCAGTTTCCTACATGGCAAGGAGAATACTATTGCATTTTAAAGGAAAAAGGTCCCTATGAAGCAGTCATAAAGAAAAAGTAAAAAAGACAATTGGGTGCTTATTAGGAATTGGAGACTGCGTGGTTTATCAGTGTGGCACATCTTTCTATGGGGAAATGACATTCTCAGTATCCACATCCACTATACAGGTTCTAAGTTCAGGGGAAGGGATTTTTTTCTGATTTATAAATAACTAATTGGGAGCCTCCAATCTAAGGCTATGTATCTGTCTCCTCTCAGAAGATTTACCAGCACAGATGGCAAAGAAGCCAAAGATAAAGATAATCTTCATCCCAAAGCAAAGAACGTGATTGTAAGAGCTCCTTCCAGCTAACAAGTAGCATTTCTGGAACTCACTCTGCAGTCCTCTCAGGTCCCTACAGATCCTCGGGGGGGGGGGGATAAGCTAGAACCATGCACATATTTTTTATCTGTTCTTCTTTTGTGGAAAATCGTAATATGTCACACAGATTTGTATGATAAAATTCTATTGCTTTATCAGACAATTCATACTGTGAGCTTAGAAGTTCACAAGGGCATCTGCATGTGAGAAAGAGACCTGGGGAGGGGCTGGGCTGGAGAGACTGATTGCAGGATGTGAAGATTGCTTTCGATCCTGCCACAAAACTAGTGAGGCAGCAAAACCACACGAGATTCAGTGATATTTATATAGCATTGTGTAGTTTGTAAAATGTGTTTGTAATTGTCTGCCTTCTCCTTGTCCAGTCTTGGGAAGAACACTGGAGCTTTCACTCCTGACTCGTGGACATGCATATTTACTCAGAGACGTTAAGTGATTTATCAGACATCACATAGTCAGTACATGTTGGAACTTCAACTCTTACTCTCTATGAATCTCTGTCCTTTTGCTAACAACACCAGCTGAGTGATATCTCACCAGCTGAGTGGTGTGGAAACTATACATGAAGAATCCATTCTTTTCACTAAAGACTGTGCAATGTAGACTTCTCTACTGATGCCTACTTAATAGCAGAGGGGCATGATATAGATCGGTAGAGACATGAGTGGTTTGGGTTCAGATAGCCCCTCAGAAATACAGGATTTCCTCAGAGGTCTATATTTTAACTTCAGAAAGTTCAGCTAACATGTAAGCCCAGTTTATAATGTGGCCTAGTTTATGTGAACATACGATTGGCTAAAATGATGTGCCATTAAAATTTACATTCAGGGAGATGTTCTTTGGTTATCACATGGTTTTGTCCTCTCGGGCAGCCCAGTGTAGTCCTGGGATTAAAGATCCCCAAATAGAAGAAGCTCAGCAAATGTTGTGAAAATGCAGTTATTTCCTTCTGGAAAAATACATTGAGATAAAAAAGGAGGGGCTAGTAAGTTAACTTCAGCTCTTGCTTCTTTGTAGATTTTGATGGACCAAATCAGGTAAAGGATACAGACTCAGCTTACTGTGGAGAATGGAAGAGGGCCTTGGGAAAGTTAATAGACTGGATTGATTGGAAACATGAAAAAAAAAATGCTACCTCGGTTATTTTTTTACAAGTTTTTTTTACAAGTTTACCTAGACCCAATCCTCCATTTGTGTTCCTAGGGAGCGTGATTCCCAAGAAATCAAGTGATTTTTGTATATAGTGTAAAAGAAAGATCAAATTTAATTTTTTGCAGGCATGTATCCAATTTTCCCAATACCATTTTCTATCAGTATGTGTTCACAATACACAATGATTACAGTCTTCATGGACAGTTGATATATGCACATAATACACTTTATTTTACTTCTGCCCCTCCCTGTCTCTTGGTGCCCTTCCTACTTACAAAAGATCTATCTTTCTGTTTCTACAATTTGTCTTTTACTTTGCTCTTTAAGTCATTCATACTTAGGGTTTCTGACATAAGAGAAATATGTGTTATTTAAGCTTATGCACCTGATTTATTTTACTTAATATTATTACCTCAAGGGGCACCCATTTTCCTGCAGATCATTCACTGTGGAAAGTATCTTTTGCCCATCATGCATTCTTGGCACTTTTCTCAAAGATTAGTTGACTACATGTATTTATTTATTCCTGGCTTTCCATTCTTTTCCACTGGTCCATGTGTCTTTACCATACTGTTTTATTTACTATAGCTCTGCAATACTTGAAATCTAGAAGTGTGATACTTCCTGTTTTGTTCTTTTTGCTTAATATTGCTTTTGCTATTTGGAGTCCTCTGTGGATCCATAAAAATTTTAGGATATTATTTTCAATTTCTGTGAAAAACACCATTGAAAATTTGATCAGAATTGCTTTGAACTTAGACAACTTTGGATAGTGTGGACATTAAGCAATACTAATTGTACAACATATACTATCTTCCATTAATTTGTGTCCTCTACAGTTTTTTCATTAATGATTACATTTCATAATAACAGAACATTAACTAATAATTACATATGTTCTATAACTTCTTTTTCAAAGTCTTAAAATATAATCCTTTGAAAGTTGATTGTAGATTTTTTTCCTTACAGGGAACAGTAATGCAATGCAAAAATAATGCTACAATAATTGTGGGATAACCCTTGGTTTGGTTCTGCAGAAATTATTTCTCCTCTTCAGTTCCTCCCACTGACCTGGGAGTCTCAGGGTCACAGCAGCTCACCCAGTGCAGGTCTGTGACAGGATCCATGATAATGAGGTCTGGTATACAAAGACCAAGACAAGACACAGGCTTTGCTAGATGCCAGCTGGAAGCCTCCAGTTCCCATGTTTCTTGTCTTCACAACAGAAGTGGCTCTTATGGCACAGATCTCTCCTGAAAGAAACAGTAACCATTGAAGGTGTCTACCCAGAAGCTACTATTTCACAGGGATGCCAAGCAACCTCGTGTGCCACCGAAGGCCACCGGCCCTGCTGTCTCTTCTTTCTGTTGCTTTCCCTGGTGCCAACCCTGCCACTGACTGCATGCCTCAGTTTCTTTTTTGTTTGTTTGTTTTCTTTGGCGGTACTGGGGATTGAACTCAGGACCCTGCGCTTGCTAGGCAGGCACTTATTCCACTGAGCTATATCCCCAGCCCGTGCATGCCTCAGTTTTGAAGATTTTCCTGCGCTGCTTCTCTCAGGGTCATGCTGCTCTTTTCATTTCATGCCCTTTGTCCTAAGGGAGCTGAACTGGAAGGCAATCTTCTCCCACCTACACTCAGAGTCAGCTCTTAGGTATCTGGGAGTCTAAATCTTGCCTCAAGTTCAAGGTTGAAATCCTTCTGAGTATTCTTCTCCCAGAGGCAACTCTTGCAGGAGTAAGAAGAGAAACCAGCAGTTTCGGGAAGGTATTGATATTTACTCCAGAAAGGTAAGCATCCTATATTTTCTCAGTCTGACACTACAGCTTTATAGTTACTTACTATCTGTTTTACTGATGGACTGTATGTATCTAAAGTCAATGCTCAACAGTTGTCAAATGAATAAAATAATATTAACTATAGCAACAACACCAAGATCACTAATGCTTACACTGGGCAGTATTTGTGTGCTTTTCATAGCTGACTGATTTAATTCTTATTTAATTCAATGTAGTAAATATTATCCTTGCTTTCATTTTGCAGATGAATAAACTGAGGCATATATGACATTCAATAACTTAGCTGCAGTCACACAGTCAGCAAGTGGTACAGCCTAAATTCTCATTTTTATGAAATAAAGATCAGCTATTTGGCTGAAAGCTTAATTTCCTGGGGAAAAGCCATGTTATTTATTATTTCTCCTCATGCACCATTTTTTTTTTTGTTTTGTAGTACTGGGTATTGAACCTAGAGCCTTTGCAGTGAGTTATAGACCCAGCTTTTCTTTCTTTTTCCTCTCCTTCCTTCCTTTTCTTTCTTTCTTTCTTTCTTTCTTTCTTTCTCTCTCTCTCTCTCTCTCTCTCTCTCTCTCTCTCTCTCTCTCTCTCTCTCTCTCTCTCTCTCTCTTTCTTTCTTTCTTTCTTTCTTTCTTTCTTCTCTTTCAAGACAGAGACTTCTTAAGACACTAAGTTGCCCAGACTGAGCTCAAAATTGTGAACCTCCCAGAGTGCTGAGATTAAATGCCTGCACCTCTAGACTTCTTTACTACCTTCTTGTCATTCCAGTGAATAATGGGGAAAAAAGTCCACATGTTTAAATCAATTAGTAAACAGTTGTTTTAAAGGAAGCCCTAGTGGTTTGCTTGTATTTTTATTCATTATTACTTGAGTGACACATATACACATGCACATATACACAACCATGTATATGCATGTGCTATATAATCTCATGCATACATATGAGTATATGTACTTAACATTTCAAACTCTTCTAGGGTACACACAACCCAAACCCATTCCAAAGGCCCTCATGCTCCCTGCATTTTCCTGTTATGGTCTCAGTGACAATTATTGCTGATCATGCCTCACAAGCTGGGACTATACAATTATTCTATTTTTTTTGTGCCAAGAAATACTGTCGTGTTTCCCAAAATCAAAGCAACAACCATGTATCAAGAAGTCACTAGGCTCAGGCACCATTCTCAGGCAATTTCTTTAAGCAAGGTGTCATTAGCAGAACCTGATTCCTTGTGGGTTGAGTGGCTACAGTGTAAGGAGGATACACCCAAGCCCTATGAGCTGGATAAGCCATCATCATTATGTAGAAAGCAAATTCATTCTCAAATTATTTCTTGAACTATTTGGCTCTGGTAGTTAAGATGTTAAACTCTTCTTACATATCAGTTGAAAAGCCTTTTGCTTTGATTCCCTCAGGTGTGAAATAGTTTACTACCAGGCCATATCTCTTCACTTCTCTGCTGGGGTCCTGAGCTCAGTTAGATAATATTTGTAAAGCACTATGTTCTCTGGAGGAAGGTTACGCTTAAAAGAGTCAATATTATCCACTTGACTGCACCTGGTATAGATATTGTTATGGGCCTGGCTTTCTGCTGTGTTCAGATGCCAAGCACCGAAAGCATATGCAATGAAGAGAAACTCACTTTTCAAGCTCAGGTACAAAAGAATAAAGCAAGCAATGTGCCTGAGGGAGTCTTGGAAGCCACGTGAAATAAAGCAGAAAGCAGTGGTCAGTCTTGTGTATCATTTGAAAAATCGCCAGACCAAAGTATTGGTGATAGTTCATAAACTTGCCTTACTCTGGCTTCAAATTATGCTCAGAGCTCTCCCTGTTCTTTGCAAATATATATATTTTTTGTTTTTCTGCTTTCTTGAACTTGAGAGTAAAAGAATAATTAAAACAACTGTTCAGTGTCTCTTTGGACTTTAATGGACTGCAGACATGAAACAATTATTACTCTTTAGAGTATAAGTTGCCCATAATATTTTCAGGCTCAAAATGTAGTGCGCTGATAATCAGATTTATTGTTAGCATAGATAATAATGAGGCTCTAGTAAGAAAGGTAAAGAAGAGAAAAGCAAAAGCACATTTCCTTGAGGAGCCACTCTGTTGTTATTGTTTATTATTCATTATATATATATAT
This sequence comes from Dinomys branickii, assembly GCA_004027595.1. Classification (NCBI taxonomy): domain Eukaryota; kingdom Metazoa; phylum Chordata; class Mammalia; order Rodentia; family Dinomyidae; genus Dinomys; species Dinomys branickii. The sequence goes on from PVLD010002265.1 coordinate 46,901, forward strand.
ATATATATATATATATGGTTGTTAATGATTCTTTTATCTCATTTTAATAATTGGTGGTATAAATCTGCAGTCTCTTTTAAAAGAGAACCAACAAAGATAGTTTTAGCAGCTTTACGGAGACAATTCATATGTCATGAAATTAATCTACTTATACTTTACAATTCAATGGCTTTTAGTGTATTTACAGCATGTGGGACTAACACCACCATCAACTGAAGGCCATTTTTATCAGCCCTGAAAGAAATCAAACAATGCTTAGCACACACCGCTCCATGTCCCCAACCCTGGGCACGATCAGGTCTACTTTCTGTCTCTTTGGTTTTACTGTCTTGAACATTTCTTATAAATGGAATTGTGTTGCCTTTTGCACCTAGCATATTTCATTTAGCTTAATGTTGTCGGGGCTCACTCATAACAATACATACTACATGTATTGTACTTCATTTGCTGTCGTGGTTGAATAACATGCCACTGAATGAATATGGTACACTTTGTTTATGCCTTCATCAATTTGTGGACATTTAGGTTGTTCTGACTTGTTGACTATTAAGAATAATGCTACTACAAATCTTTGTGTGTCAATGTTGTGTGGATATAGGTTTAATCTCTTACCTCAGAAATGGAAAGTCTATTTTTAAATAACAACAACAAAAAAAATAAAAACAACATACTCACTGCCCACGTACATATTTTGAACAGGAAAAGTGGTGGCAATTTTCATGCTAAGTGGAAAGCACATTCAGTAGATCAGGGGATGAGGCACTGTCCCAATCCTGGCATTAGGCACACATGTGACCCTGAGCAAGGGACTCCATCTCAACATCACGTAAGTGGACTCTACTTGCATATCTCAGGAGTTAGCTTTCAATGTAGGCAGTGTAAGAATCTGACATCGCAGTAGCAGTCTTTTAATCAAAATTTAAGCCTAAATTCAAGAGCATACCATCATTAATTAGGCTAAGATAAATGAAAAAAATGCCAACAAAACAAAACAGAAAAAGAAATAACTAAGCCATACCCTCAGTTGTCTTTAGGAATAATCAAAACTTGCTCAAGAAAAAAGAAGAGAAATTATTCTGGATATCTTTATGTAAGTGTCTGTATTAGTTGTTTTCCCACCTTTGAGACAAAATACCTAATACCCATAACTTAAAGAAGTAGTCTACTTTGGGTCACAGTTTTCAGTGGGTTCAGTTCATGCTCATCCGGCTCCGAAGCAGAAACTCATGGTGGAAGGAAGGGCGTGACGGAGGAAAGCTGCTCGCCCCACGCCAGCCAGGATACAGAGGAAAAAGGAGGGGAGCCAGGGCCAAGAACGCACCGGTCCAGGCCTGCACAGTCATTCCCCTCCAGCCACGCCCCCCTCCAGCCACGCCACGCCTCCTCACCACACGTTTAGCTGCTGGCTGCAGCTGTGTATGGCGCCACTGATGAATGCAGCACCCCCATGAGCCAATCGCTCTCCACATGAGACTTTCAGGAAACATTTTAGATCTAAATCGAATGATGCCTATACATAAAAAAGGAAACAAGCTTGTTAGACAATTTTTTGCCCTAAGGTATGTTGATAAAAATTGGGGTTGCAAATTACCTTTTTTTTCCAGTCTAAGGAAAAGTTTTTTTACATACAAAGAAAAAGAAACAATTTTATGACTACAATTGAAGATATAGTCATTCTCACAGATGTAGCAATTAATCCTGTTTAGGAAAAGTCTTATGCTCTCATGAGGAAATGTGGAAAGTTTTAAAATATCCATGTACAATATTTTCTTTGTATTTGTGAACACACACACATGTTCACAAACAGAGAACTTAAAGAAAACCTATTGTACCTACAAAGGAAAGTGGAAGGTAAAAAATCAATCCCACTGATATAAAAAAACATAAAGTAAAAACTGAAATAAAAATGCTTTTATAAAACTCTAAAATGCAATTAATGTGGTCCACATTAAGGATTTTTTTTAGCCATCAAAATCCACACCATTTGGATTTATTTAGGAAATGTCAAGTGTTTAGTTAATCTTACTTAGAAAAAAAATTTTGCTCTAGGTTTTTGGTACAGAATTAATTTATATTTGTCATGATTTACTTAGTTGCTCAAAGGAAAGCTGCACACTTTTTTTATTGTTCATCTACTAGGAAGACCGACACTTTTTCTCCATCATTTCATTTCATTTCATTAATGTTTATTTATATTTCAATATATACTAAAACAATACCAGAATAATATCAAGAAGAGCAGAGGGCTGGGGATATAGCTCAGTGGCATAGTGCCTGCCTGGCAAACACAAGGTCATGAGTTCAATTCCCAATACCAAAAATAAAGGAAAAAAAAAATAAAAATAAAAGCAGAGTTCTACCACATCCTCTGCTCATTTAATCAGTAATTTGTTTGTATTAAAAATATGTTAAAATTAACACAAGATAGTTTGAAAGACAGCAGTCCTCTACCACATCTTTTTCCCAAAGTTAATCATTGTTAACATTCTTGAAATTTCACTTGGCACTTAAGTTCTTATTCCTCAGCGACTTGTTTGATTACTATCCTTTAGACATTGTCTATTGATTTCTTACTTTCTGATGGACATTGTCTATTGATTTCCTACATGGTAGATGGGATGTTTTAATTTTATTATGTTACCTTTCCTCTCCCTCCATCTTCTCCATAGAATCCAATAACACCTTTTTACTTCAAGCTGTAGAATTCAGTTTTGACTGTAAAACCCAAAAAGTTATTTTGACTCTGTATGTTACACAGCCTCTAGCATGATCTCCAGCAGCCCTACTTCCTGGTTTCCTTGGCCTTGTGTAATTGACTCCTTTGTGTATTTTGAGTAGATGTTATTTCCACTAGCAGATTCTCTCTATTAATTTCTAAGTTTTGAGAAAGCAATCACACTGAAGGCACATGTGGCTAGGAGTCAAAAAGGTCTCTGCCCAGCAACTAATGAGGACCTGGGACCCTTCACAAGAGCCTGTGAAAAATCAAATGCCACTAACCATCATTGGACAGGTGGGAAAGCAGATTCTCTCTCAGTGAAGACTTCAAAAGAAAACAGATTCTAGGAGGACAGCTTGAGGACACCCTGTGCAAAATCATGATGCATGAGACCCAGTCAAACCCACGACTAAATTCATGCACTACAGATTATGAGGTAACCACCTGCATGGTTTTAAGCTCCAAATTTGGGGTGATTTGTTATATGTCAACAGATAACTAATAGACTGTAAATATTATTTACTCCATATTGTATAATGTGATATTTAATCTGGTGTCACTTTTCGTTCTTTCTGTGATTCATAGTCTTGTTTTCCCATTTGCTTAGTTTCCAATGATCTTGTGGTTAAGATTTGCCACGTTATTCACTCAGTCTGCTAACCAACTCTTAATAAAAATTTCCATATGATAATATCTGTTTTTATCATAAATCGCTTGGTTTTGAGATAGCTCCTTCTATAGATTTCTGTTCAATTTTTCCATGTATAGATAATATACTTATTTTCCTCAGAAAAACATACTTATTTTCTCTGGCCTAGTTATACTATTTTCACACGGAAACATCCCTTGTCATCTTTCTCAGACTATATTTCAGCTATCTCCACTCCCTGTCTGTGTTTTATAATCTTGTTGTTTTCCTCCTCAAGTTGGTACGCCACATTCTTTATTAATATCCTGAGTAAATATTCATGGGAGATGCTTTTTTGAAACTTTGCATGTCTGAAACTTTCTTCATTCTATCTTCATGCTTTATTATTCATTGTACGTTTATAGTCAAAGTCTAAAGAAATATCTTTGTGCTTTCAATGTTGTTATTGAAATGATCTTATCTTTTCTAAAAACTTACTTTTCCTTCCTTTCCTTCCTTTTCTTTTTTGGGCTTCTATTTCCTGTTTACTCCGCTTTCTGGTAGATTTCAGTTTTATGTTTGAGTATTTTTTGAATGTTTCATTTTGGCTGTAGTACTTTTAATTTCCAAGAATCCCTTCTAGTTTTGTCATGGTTTAGTGTGACCTACTCTTGTTTCATGGGTATTTGGTCATGTTTAACCAGGCATGGGAACTGTGCAGGCAAAGGTTACCTGTTGAGTAGCTTCTATGTTGTTACTAGCCAGCTGTGTGAGGGTGAAAACTTCGAGCTGCTGACAAAAATCCATTCCCATCTCTTTTGCAGTTAAAACATGGCTTTGTGATTAAGTTTCATGGAATGGAGTGCTAGAAGTGATTTTGTCATTTACAGGCTTGGTTCATGGAAATACCTTAATATACTCGTTGATGGCTGGGATGAAAATAAGCCTCAGGAGATGACTTCCATGAATGAGAAATGAACACCTATGTATTGCTTGGACCATTACCCATTTGGGGGTTTATTTATTATGGCAGTTAGTCTTCCAGGATATATTAAAGAGCCCCAAAATATCAACCTCTGTTTTACATTTTTTTCTGGTTTAGTTTACTTTTTCTAGAGAACAGACCCACTAATCTCCTTTCTAGAAGCATGTTTGAAAAGTGCATAGATTCTCTAATCTTTCTTGGCAGTATGAATAATCTGACTATAGTTATTCTGTCAGTAAGGATTGGTAAGGCGTAGGTATGTAGTATGAACACATTTTTTCTAATTGCAGTGTGCTATTTTAATACCACCTTTGTACCTTGTGTTTCTGAATATAGACACTCTGATTTTTTTCAAAACAAATTACTTTTCATAGTCCATAGTGGGAGTGGGAGAAAAGTGGTCTGGTTGTGTGTGTGGGGTGAAGCACTGGGTATGTAACTTTTCTTAAATCAGATTCCCAATTCCTGGCTCTCTTACTTCCTTCTTTCCTTTTCTTTCTTTCTTTCTTTCTTTCTTTCTTTCCTTCCTTCCTTCCTTCCTTCCTTCCTTCCTTCCTTCCTTCCTTCCTTCCTTTCTTTCATTCTTGGTACTGGGAATTGAACTCAGGACCTTGAGCTTGCCAGTCAGGGACTGTGCCACTGTGCTATATCCCCAGACCCCCCTGATCATCTTTCAAAGCATCCTATGCCTCCTGAGTCTTTCTCTGAATCTGCAGAGAAATTGGCTTCTTGCTTGCTATATTACTTTCCACAAAATTTAAATTCTGCTAAGTTGTGCTATTCCTCCAACTCTTTTGCTCCCCCCATTTTGTGGTGGGCAGGGTTTCAAAATGCAATCAAAAGAGAATTTATGTTTCTTGTTGTTCATACTATAGGGTGATTTTCAAGAGTAAAGTGGTTAAGAATGTTTCTGCTTGAACCTCTTAAGGTCAGATGCCTCCTATAATTTCAACCTATAAAGATCCTGCAAATGGTTTTTTAAAAAAAATGACAAAAAGATCTAGGGCCGTTATTTCCAAATCAATCCATAGAACCTTTAAATATTTATCATACTCTTTACTGTAAAGCAGTGTAAGTCAGGTGCCATCACAAAGTCATAAAACAATAGCTTTATGATTTCATCATAAACTAGTTATTTTATAAGTGTGAAGATATTCTGCAACCTGAAGACTTGCTCTCTTAGAATCCTGTAGTCTGAATGTTTCATCACTCTGTCCTTCTCATGGTCTTTCATGTTATAGGTTCATGGACTTGAGGTTTCATAGACACATACCTACAAGTGTCATGCCTCATATTTGTGTGGTCTTACAAACTTTGGGTTTTATTGGTTAAAAATATTTGAATAGTTAAGATAATTATACAGCTAGTTTCCCTTAGTTCACTGAAAAGAAGGGCTTGTGCTAATACTGTTTGGACAAGACAGCCTGCCTGCATCTTGTACTCTGAATGACTACTACGAAGATAACCATATACAATGTATTAATTATTATAACTCCAACTTGTTTTGAAACTCTGTTTTATGGTTATTTTTTTCTTCTCTTTAAAATAAAATTTTAAAAATGTTTGATTGTGTTTTAGGTTTACTGGGAAGACAACTTCCTGGATTTAAAACACCCTGAATTTGACGTGACTTGTATGTTTGATTAGCAATCAAACATGTATCTCTTTTTACCAGTTGCTAGGTCTTTTGGGTTTCCTCTAGTGTTGCTTTTTCTTCAAAGATTAATGTAATATTTCTAATTTTCTGATGTTTCTCAGAAATATTACAGATATTATGTGTAATATTTCCATGTTTATGATTGATAGAAAGCATCCCTATTCAGGGCAATTTGACAAGAGTGATAATATCATCAAATGCCCAAAAAAGAAATTACCAAATACAATTTAATTTCCCCTAACACTACAGATAAAATTGGGGGCAACAGTCTCTTTTAGGGCTGTAGCTCTTTTTATCATAAAAAGTACTTTAGCAATAACAGGCTTCAACAGAAGCAGTCGAAGTGTGGGAGGAAATTGAAAACAGGCACAGGCGTAACATTTTATTGTGGGTGGGTTTTTTCCCATTCCCCCCCACCTGATGTCAGTTCTGTGTGAGCTTAACGGCAGCACATTACCTTTTCCTTGGGGATTTTTGTGTCTTTTAAAACCCACCTGGTTGTAAATGTCAGTTCCATTTTTTTTTTTTTTCAAAAAAAGAACAATTGTTCAGAGTGGTGATGCTTATTTGAAAATGTTCAAACCTTCTGGGTTCAAATGGGGCCAAATGAAACTCTGTCCTTGACTTTGACCAGGTAGATTGTCTCAGGCTAACTTGGGTCACCATGCATCAGAGAAGCATGCCTAGACTTACAGAAGTATCACTCCTCTCCAGTGAGCTCAGTGATAACAACAGATATTGGACCGGAAAGAAACCTGAGAGACTCATTCTTTCTTTGCCTATTGATGTTGTAGGCAAGAAATTGAGTTCCAAGTCAATATAAAGCCTTACTTTTGATCACACAACTAGTTAAAGGTAGGAGTAGGAAACTAAACTTCTGAAATGCATCTTTTATCGTCATTTGCCTACACATAATTTGTTCTGGCTTTTTGGTACATACTTTTCATACACACTCTTGCTGATAAAAGGGTACAAGCAGATGATGGGAAGGGAGGTATGGCACTGCGTTGTGATCTGCCTTTCTTTGCATTTTAAAACTTTTTCATCAGATGTGTACATTTATCCATGGGGTAAAACAGAGAGATTTTGTCGAGCAAAAGGAGAACTGAGAGGTGGACAGATGAGTGGACTGTGTGTCCCATAGTGTCAATCACCCATCTCCATTCCTTGAGCCACACTTTAACTAAGTCAAGCAAAAATGATAAAAATGTTGAATACTGTACCTTACAGTTAACTCTTAATGTTTGAGTATGTTCTAGTTTAGAATTAGATTGCTTTTTAAAAGTTGAAACATTACTAACAAACAAGAAGATACACAGGTGTCTGTGGTTTATTTGATGAGTTCTTGTTATTTTTCAAAAATTTCTTGGGAAAATTTGTAGAGAAAAAACAGAAAGAGTTACACGGTGTACAACCATATCCTGGCACCTAGACAAAGGTCTTCTTGAGATTATTTTGTTTTACTTTTTGAGCCAGAGTTTTACTGTGTAGTTCGGGTTGGCCTTGAATTCACTATGAGCTGAGGCTGGCCTTGAGCTCCTGACAATCCTCCTCAGCCTCTTGAATGCTGGGATTACAGGTATGTGCCACCATGTCTGGCTTCTTGAGATTATTGAATCTATTAATTCTGTCTTTTTCTAATATGAAAAAAATTCAACTATTGTCTCTTAAAATGTTTTAGAAAGGTATCATTCTCTTTTTCATCTTGTTTTGAACTCTAAATATTCTGTGTGTGTGTTACACATTGCCAGTGACTCCTGAGACCCTATTCAACTATTTCCAATATTTTCCCCCTTAGTCTTCTTCAAATTGAATAATTTCTGTTTCTCTGTCTTAAAGGATAATAATTCTTTATTGTACAATTTCTGTTCTGCTTAACCCTAAATTTTTATTTCAGGTATTTAGTTTCTCTGTTATAGAATTTCTATCCCCCACCCAGCTTGTATACTTATATGCATTTCTTGTCTTTTTTATCATCCTACAGTACAACTTACCTTCCCACCCCATATCACAGCTGTAGCAGTTGCCTTATATTCCTTGCCTGTGAATTCTAATACCTGGCTAATGTTGAAGCCAGTCTCCACTGGGCCCTTATTATTTGAGTGTGGATGTTTTTCCTTGTTGAACAATTGTGAAATACTGGACAAATGATGTGTTATAAAGACGCTGGACTCTATAATGTTTCTGAAAAAGTGCTTACTTTTCATGCTAGCAGGCACATACCTTGGCTGGACTCAAACTGCAGACTATCTTGCTTGCAGACGGAGGGAGCTGAAATCGCAGCTCTTCTTCCAGCCTCAGCTGGATGCTAGACATCTTCCCATGCGTGTGCAGTCAGGAGATGACAGAGGGTTTGTGCTGAGAGTATACACAGTTTTTAAGTCTCTCTCCCCACTCTCTCTTTGCTTTTTTATTATCCCCTCACTTCCCAGCTGCCTTGAGCAACCCAACTTCTGCTCCACTGTTCTTCAAGCCGGTAACACAGCCCACTTTTATCTGAGTTCTAGTTGCACTACCGGGTACAAACTAGGGCTTCGCCACAGGCTAAAAGCCACACAAACATTCACCTCCTTTTTCTTCATCTCCCACCCACCTTCCAGAATCTGTCTAACTTTTTCTTTTTCCAATAGGGTCAAGTAGTTGTTTTTAACGTTTTGTCCAGAGTTTACAGTAACCTTTGGGTGAATTCAACTATCGGAAATAGAACTTGCTCGCCCCTGAGTTTTGACATTTGTGTACCTCTTATAACCTCCACCAAAAACAAGATCTAGAACATTTCCATCCCCACAGAAAATGCTCTGTATTTCTTTCTGGTCAAATTCTCTTCATAATCACTATCTGATTTAAATAACCATGTATTGGTTTTGTCTGGTTTGCACTCCATATAGACTCCTACCCAGTCAGTCTTTTGTGTAGAGCTTCTTCCACTTAGCATGAAGCTTTTGTGACTCATCCAGGTGTTTGTGTGCCCGGTTGTTCTGTTCTTTTCATTGCTGAGTACTCTTCCATTACTTGAGTACATTACAAATTATACACCCATTTTGTTGCTAAGAGATACAGTACTTGGAGTTATTTAGGTTGGGTTATTATGAACAAAGCCACTCTGAATATGTTTGTACAAGCCTATCTTATTGTGGACATCTGTTACCATTTCCTGTTTATGTATACTGTCATAAGTCTCAAAATGATGTTTTGCTGAACAAAGAACTGTGCATAGGATGCTGATCCTATAAGATTCCCTTGGAACTGAAAGCATCCTGTTATATAGTAATACCATAGTCGTGGTGACCTGGTAGAAAAATGCATTCCTCACTTCCTTGTGGTGGCCCCAGTGTAAGCAAACCTTCTGTGTATAACTGTGTACAGTAATGACACTCAATTTGCTAGTCAGCTTTCTGTTGCTGGAATTAAAATACTTGTGAAAATCAACTTAGTGAAAGTAAGTTTTAGTGGCTCATGATTTCTCAGCCCACAGTAGGCTGACTCCATTGGAAGCTGCTCACTTCTGGTGGCTGGAAAGCAGAGAGCGGCAGACAAAAGATACCATTCAAGGCACGCCCTTAGTGACCCACTTCCTCCAACTAGGACCACTTCCTAGCGTTTCTGCCACCTCGAAATAGCAGTATCAGCTGGAAACCAGGCTTTTACTCGTGAGCTTTTGAGGGGTCTTATATAGATAGCAAAGTAGCAGACAAGAGCAGGAAGTAGGGAGATCTTTTTAAATGGGAAGAGATGGAGGGAGCAAGGATGCAGGAAAGGGAAAAGGATTAAAGGAGAGAGAACTGAAGAAAAAGTGGAAATAGAGTTTCTACAAATGGGAAGAGGAACAAGACTTGGAGGTAGCAAAAAGGGCTGCGAGCAGGGACTGAAAGCGGATTGAGACGGGTCACGTACGTGCACCAACTCTCCACAATAAATGTGATCCTCATGTACGGCAAACGCGTGCCACTAAAAACCATTTTAGAATCCAAATCGCCTCACTTGATAATGAAAGTAAATGACTCTGTTCCTGGCTGACGCGTTCCCTACACTGTTTTAGAGTGAATCTTCTACTTTTAGAAAATAAAAGTTTGCGGTAAGACATTCTGCTTCGCGAGGCTGACAGCGGCCGGGCATCTCGTGATTCACTCATTTCTCTGTTGCCCTGAGGCAAAGGAGAGAGTGATCTAGAAGCAGCCCGTCTAGGTTTGTGTGAGTGCTCCCTGTGACGTTTGCACAATGGCAGGATCACCGAAGGATGCATTTTCCAGGATGCTTTCCTGCCATTCAGTTACATGTGCTCATCCAGAGAAGGTGACTCTGTAAGTCCATTCCCCAAAGTGATGTGCTGCACGACACTGGCACTGGCAGTGAGCTGAGTTTCAGGTTCTGCATATCTTTGCTAATACTTGGTGCTGTGTGACTCCTTCTAACTTTGACCTAAGTGGAAAAAGGTACTTTATTGATTTAAAACTGCATCTTACTGATAACTAATGATGTTGGAAACTTGTGTGCCTATTTTTTTATTAGTACATATTTGCAGAACCTGCAATTTAAGTCACCTTAGCGAGTGGGTACATGTGCATAGCAAGCTTTTTAAAAAATACCCTTCCCTTCCTCCTCCCCTTGCTAAATCCCTTTTCCCCATTTTCATTCTTGTTGGTGTCATTAATCTTATCACATGTTCACTTTTATATTTTTTTGGACTATGTACACCCAAAACTTTCACGAATATTTGTTGCATTTTTAGTTAGTGGTTTGTAGAAGTTCTTTCTGTATCCTTTACCAGATATATACTACAAATATTTTTTTTCTGAGTTTGTGGGATATTTATTCAGTTTCTGAATAGAGTCTTATAATTCACTGATATTTAAGCAATTTTTTTTGGAAGGAAAAAATATATATTTATGTATCCAGAAGGATGGCTGGGATAACTATACGGCTGAAGTCTAGTTGTTTATTGAAAGGAACAGTTAATGCTTTATTTATTTATTTATTTATTTACCCATTTTGCATGCTTATCTCTGATAATCTAAACAACTAATTTGAAGACAACAGTATGTAATATAACAACCATTGTTGAATTCCTATCATCTTGTTTGGTGAAACTCTGTATCGTTTATAATTTTTATATTTTTAAGTTTTATTCTTTTTAATGGTTTGATTAATCACACATTCTTACATCTGGTAATTTGACCAATTCTGAGGAAGATAAGAATATGTAGTATAACGACCACACAGTGAATCTCTCTCACTTTGTATCATTCTTATTATTCTGGCTTTGTTTTGTTTTTGTCTACGTTGTTGGCATTTTAATATTGTTCTTTTTTAAAATTCTCTTTAAAATAAAAAGAAGAAAAAAACCTTTTTTTGTCTTTTTTTTTTTTTTTTGAGATAGGATCTTGCTATTCAGTTCATGCTGGCCTTGAGCTCAGTTTGTAGCCCAGGTTGGTCTTGAGCTTGCAACCATCCTCCTGCCTCAGCCTCCCAAGTGCTGGGATTACAGGCTTGTACCACCAGGCCAGACTTAAAATTTTGATAAAACTCTTCACCAGTTTTTTCTCTTAGGGGACTTCTTTATCTGAACTATCCACAGACCCTTTGCCTATCCAAAATTTACATCTAACCATAATATAGTGGATATTAGTAGGTTTTTGGGATATTTTTCTCCACTTTGAGGCTTTGAAACTTTGTATATTGCCCTTTTATTTAGTGTAACATGCTTTTTGGCATACATTAAAATACTTTCTGCAGATTTTTAGAGTTCTGGGCAAGCTAGCTAAAAAATCAAATAGGGTTTACACAGTGACTTGCATGAAATACCAATTCATAGATGCTTTAAAAGTAAATCTACTTACCCAGCCAGTGGCATCCCTGTTTTCAGATTGGAAGTTTCTGACCTATGGCTGCAAATCCATGTGGCGATGAGTTTGGAACAGACCCAGGAGACTGGCCTGTACAGAGCTGTGCTGAGGAAGGAAGGGCCCAGCACTGAAGCACACAGATGCCTCACTTCTGCCAAAACATATGGAGAGGAGCTTCACTCCAGCTTGTCTTTCAAAGGTGATGCCACCTTTGGATCAATAGTAAAAATGCTGTCTTTCCACAAAAACCCTTCACTGCATAACGCTGATGGAGGATTAGCTTTCCAGTTCAATAAAACAGTGGAACAATTTCCAAGTAAATGTGCTTTATTTAGATCGAATAACAGACAAAATTCTGGATATGCCAACTCGGCATGAGCCAAATGGGTGATGAAATGCATTGTTGGCCAAGACTGCCTTGCAGTTCGTAAAGTTGATATTTGGCATGATTTTTGCAGAATGGTGATTTTCCAGTGAGTACAGCTTTTTGCAGCACCTTTCAGAAATGAATCTAAGAGGAGACAGACTTTCCCAGAGAAGCTCCCTCTTGTCTAGGACAGCTCCTCCCTTCTGAAAATCTCCACCATCTGACTTCCCTGCCCCATGGTACCCCCATGATCTTGCTGAAGAGTTACTCAATTTATCTGAATGTCCAGGCTTTTTTCTTCCTGGCTTTTCAACACGATCATCTCCCTTTCTTTTATTCTTCAACTTCTATGATGCTCTCAGTAGGGTTAAAGATATGTTCTATGTGCTTCTTGCATGTTTTCTTCAGTTTCTCACATGGTACTGTGAGAAATATATTTTTATATCTATTTTACAATTCAGCAGTGTATACTTATTAGAAAACTGTCGAAACCATCCAGCTGGTAAGTGGTCTTTTGGAAATTCAAACTTAGGATTACCTATCAATATAACACATGTCTTTCCCCTGCTATATACACACTGTGTTGCTTTCCTGGTTCACAGGCACTATGAAATTCACTCCAGCGTACAGAATTTCCAGAGTTTAAGCTTTGGTCAAGGCAAGACTCACATGTGGTCTTACATTAGCCAGTGTAGCAAGCTGTAAATAGCTTCATGGTTATTTCCTGTAATTTCTGTATTGTTAACATTAACTCACAAGTTTATAATTTGTCATTCTGGTTAATACCATTTCACTCCTCCAGGAGAAAGTTAGTTAAGTCACTCAGTGCCTTTTTGATAAAATAAGGAATAAGGTCACTGCTAGTTTGATACATGCAGGCTGATTGACAAGACTGAGCAAACAACTGGCCTATCTTTGTTGAGGTTATCTTTGCTTCAGTAAATGGGCAGAAAAAGTTCAAAATGCCAGAAATGGTAAGAAAAAACAAGCAAGCCATCTAGTTTGGCTTGTTTTCTCAAGTTGGTTATTTGCGGCTAGCAGTCCACAGATGAAGAATTTTAATGATCAAAGCCTAGAAATATGCATTGTGCTATTTTGAGTCTGTTTCATTAAAATGTAAGACTGCTGGAGGTATGAAGAAAAAGTTTTAGCAGTTTAAAATAGCATACGCTATTGACAGTCTTTGCAAAGTTGCACAAAATTACTGTTTAATTAAGTGAATTTTCTACCAGGATCCCAGAAGACTTGGAAATGCATTTGCATCTTTTCTTTTTCCTTTTTTTGCAGATAAAAAACAACAACACACATTGTCGACATGCACTTTCATTATGCAGGAAATTAGCTAACATGCTTGGAATGTGCACTCTTCCCTGTTCAAGGCTCTTGTTTTCCATCCTTTGCAGAAAAGTTTTGCTTTAATATCCTCGCAAGAGTAGATCAGTAGAGTCACCACTACAACTGCTGGGTAATTTTGCTTAAATGGATAAAGCAAAATGAAAAAAGCCTTTGATTACACCAACACTGTACAAAAGTGTTTTGCAACTCTTCTTCATATAATACTGTGTTGGTAGATATTTTTAAAAGACCACTGTATTATTACAAAGTTCATTATGAATTTTAGCAATTGGCAACTCTAGTTCTGCACTGTAGATTTATACCAAAAGATGTCTTTTTAAATAAGGAGATTTTCCTTATCTAATATTTAATTGAATACTTTTGTTCCTGATCTCAGAGTCCCTGTAGTGTATGTGCTTATGTAGCTGTGTATATTTTGTACAGTTGGCTTTCTTTGTCCATGGAGTCTGTATCTAGGGATTCAACCAAAATGAGATTAAAATATTTGGGAAAAATATTAGACCCATACTAAACATACAAATTTTTCTTATCATTACAAGAAATATAAATTTTTCTTACTGTTATTCTCTAAACAATGTAGTATAGAAATTACTGACATAGCATTTACATTGTGTAAGGAATTATGTCATTGAGAGATGATGTAAAGATCCAGGAGGATGTGTGTAGGCCACATGTTATGCAATTTTGTATAAGCAACCCATGCATCCATGGGCTTCGATACCATGTGGAACGCTGGACTCAAATCCCTATGGATACCAAGGTTGGCTGTATATCCACACATACAGGCAATTCGCATTGTGGTTTATTATCCGAGTAGTACTTTTCTCACCAGCAACACGGAACTATAAAACTATCTTCACTAAGAATATCATTGCCTATACGAGGACACGACAAAGCTAACAAGATCAAATAAATTCTTCATTCACATCCTCCCTTCAGATAGCCAAGAACCTAATGGTCAAAGCAGAGAAAGGGTCTTGTCCCTGCTGGAGATTATACCTGATAAATGAGACTGCTAAAATAAAAGCGTTCAGGATTTATAAAATTAAAGACAAATGTTATACTTGCTTCATTCACAGATATTGTATATTATGCTCCAGCATTCCAAGCCCACATCCACATAGGAAGGAGATGAGGGAGATTTGCTATCAATCCAAAAGATAAATGAATATGGCTAAACTTTACAACTATAGATTTTAACCTAACTCAGTGCTTATTCTGCTACCAGGAGAGCAATTCTCCAGCATATATTCTTTGTAGAAAGGAGAGGGGAGTGGCAGATGTATGTATAGAACAGAGATGAAGGCTAGGTGAGTTCAGGAATCATGAGAAAATCAATAGCGAGGGAAAGGAAGAGGTAAGAAGGGAGAGAGATGTTAGCATGGATACAGTAGTAAAGCTGATTTTTTTCTTTTTTTGTCCTTTTTCCGTTCTCTTCTTTTAGGCTGTAGGTTGCTGAAGCTGTTTATTTCTTCATGAGTTCAAATAGTTTAATCTGGCGAGACATACGTTTTCCTGTGACCAAATCAATAGCCAATGGAGACCTCTTCTGACTATGGCGTTTGAATGTTCTCGAAGGTGCTGTGCTCAGGCCTAGGGATTGGCAGCGCAGGCTGGTCCTGCCAACGCACCATCCAGTGAGTGCAGGCAGTTTTACCCTCCCACCTGCTTAATCACAGTACATGCCTTTCCTTCAAGCACTTGATTTTCAGATTTGTGATAACTTCTGCCCACCTCAACTCCTATCAATCAGACTTTATGTAATAGCACTGTGTTCAGTTCCTAAAATGAAACCTATTCTTCAGAACAGCTATAAGTGGAACAGGCTCTGAGGGAAAAGTGGATGTCAAACACCATTTGTCAGATCCTAAGAGCAACTCGGCTTCCATAAGTAATTCATGATGCAATTGAAGCTGGAAATAAAGTGGAAGATGTCAGTGGAGGTGATCTACAATTTGGTAGACAAACTGAGGAGAAATTTCCTATCCACAAGGAGAAATATCCACAGTATCCTGAAAATGGTAGACCTGGCTCACTGTGAATCCATATACAATTCTACCAGTTCTTTTGAGATTGTGTTACTTAAACTCATTGGTAGGGCTGGAACTATGAGCTCCTTCCTATGTGGATGTGGGCTTCATCATTGACTTAATAGGATTTGAAACTCAGGTGCCTGCAAATGGGTTTAAATGGTTTTCTGCTTTAATTTGAAAACACAAGTGTTTCCAGCCCCACCTCCCCAGCTCCTTAGCCATCTTTACCACGTCAAGAGACACACGATAATGATAGTTGAATATTATGTTATGATATCACTGGGCCCATACTTTTTGTGTTCTGTGCTCTGGCAGGTGGTGTCCAGCTCCTCCTCACTGATAAGATTAGAAAGATGACACTCTATCCAGAACACTAGGTGGCAGCAAACTGCTGAGATAATAATTAACCAAGGGACTAAGGGACCCAAACCTTTTCCTTCACCAACACTCAACAGGGAGAAGATACAAATGGCATGTAGGTAAAACTACATGGTATAAAGACACATTGTCAGCCTTAAAATTTAAAATTCATGATTATATCTCCTTCAAATTTTTGGAACTCCTTCAAGCTAAACCTACCAACCTTCGAACTCCTTAGAGTAGTTATACACCTAAGAGGCCTTAACACTTTTCTGATGAAGACCAAACACAGTTTTATTACTTTTCTTGGAGTCAAAATTAGACATTCAGATAGTATGGGTTCTTCAATTCATTATTAAGGTTTATATTTTAATCTGCCTTTCTAATTAATCTCTTATTGGAGAAAAAAACATTTAAGAAATACTTAAATCTAAGGAGAAAATTTTAAATAGAAATATTTGCGTTCAGATCATTGAAACAAATACATTCATGATTGGGCCAATAGTTGAGGATAAAGACTAACACTTAAACAAGCATAATGTTTGTTAGGGTAATTTCCTATGAAAGACTATTACATTGTCAACAGAGGTCAAAATATAAAACAAATAAAAATGGAATCAGTACCACTTAATGAAGAGAAATAAAAATCATCATACTTTATGAATGCAAATGATACCCTAACTTTTCATTTTTACCTATAAGTCCTGTACTTCCTTATGAATTGTGTGTTCTGCTCTGTTCCTAGCATCTAATTAGACTCAACTTTACCCTGGAAAATCAATGTCTTTAAATTGATGGCCAGCTAGAATAAATAAAATAAACCATAAATAGGGTGAATTAAATAAAATACCAAAGAATATGTTTTAAATCAGTTTCAAAACAGATATTCTTAATTAGCTATTTCTGTATGACAAAATATAAAATGAATATAAATAGCCCTGAATAGAAAACCTCCAAAAGAAATTGGGAATTCCCAACAGTACAAGCCAGTGTTTCAGGAAAATTCCAGTGTCCTTTTTTTGAAGACATTTGTGTTTGGAGTGAATTTCTTATCTACAACTATGAAATAAAATTGTTACTAGGAACAATTGAAAGTTGTGTGAATTCATCTTGAGGGCTTTAGGTTGATTTAACCTGAAGGAATCTATAAATTTCTGTCAAACTTGAATAGTTCCTTGTGAGATAGGTTCATTAGCTTATCAACTAGACATCACAAAGGTTTTCATGATGTGTAAGTGGACAAATGAGACATAATCATACTTTGTATGAAGAGATAAAAATATTTTTAGCCTCATCCAGCCATCCAATAAAAATGAGCAAAGTAAGGGCCTTACATTAGCTCACTAATCTGTCTTTTGAGACTCGTACTTCTTTGCACACAGACAGTGCCCTGTAAAATGTAATACAAGCTGACACAGAGTTTCCTTATTATGAATGTTACATGAAAATTGTATAAAAGTAAAAACGTATCATGTTCACTGGCACATATAATAGATGCTTTCTTTATAGGAAGGTACAGTTTTTCAAGGATCAAATTATCTAGAAAATAAGTGACATATAATGATGAATAAACAAATTTAAAATGATACTTTAAAATGACTTTTCAATTTTGTTTTCTCAATCACTTATTAATTTTTTGATTGTAACAGAATGCCTTTCTCTTTGGGGTCCAATCTCTCAGCCTGCACAAGAGAATCTTGCCTGTCAGTAGAGATGCCTGCTCTATTCTGACAGAACCGGTATCCAATCCAGCTGAGCATGAACTAACGCCAAGAATCAACAAGTGGGATTATATCAAATTAAAAAGCTTCGGCACAGCAAAGGAAACAACCAATAGAGCAAAGAGGCAACATATGGAAAGGCAAAAGATTTTGCCAGCCTTTTGCCAGACAGAGGACTAACATAGAATGCAGAAAGAACTCAGGAAAATTAGACTCTTAAAAATAAAAGACCCAGTCAAAGCACAGGCAATTACAATGAACAGACATTTCTCAAAAGAAGAAGTAGAAATATCCAGCAAGTATGTGAAAAAATGCCCAGTATCTTTGGCTATTAGAGAAATGCAGATCACAGCAGCGCTGAGATTCCGCCTTAGTCCAGAAAGAATGGTTATGATCAAGTACTTAAGCAACAAATGCTGGCAAGGTGGGGGAGAAAAAGGAACCCTTCTGTGCTATTATTGGGAATATAAACTAGCACATCTACTATGGAAATCAATATATAAATTCCTCATGAAACTAAAAGTAAAGATTCCGTCTGACCCAGCTATACCTCTTCTGAGTAGCTTCAAAAAGGAATTACAGTCATCCTGTTACAGTGATACACGCATGCTCATGCTTACAGCGCCTGAAATCACAATAGCTAAGTCTTGTAAGGGGCCAAGAAGATAAAGAAAGGAACAGACAGAGGAAATGAGGTTACATACAGGCAGAAGGAAGGGTAAATATGACTCGTGTGG
Source organism: Dinomys branickii (assembly GCA_004027595.1). Classification (NCBI taxonomy): domain Eukaryota; kingdom Metazoa; phylum Chordata; class Mammalia; order Rodentia; family Dinomyidae; genus Dinomys; species Dinomys branickii. The sequence goes on from PVLD010002265.1 coordinate 65,307, forward strand.
GGAAATGGATGCACCTTGAGAATGTAATGCCGGGTGAAATACATCAGATGCACAGGATTAAATATTGCATAGTTTCTCTTGTATGAATTTCCCAAAATATAAATAAAAGATAAGTGATGGGAAACGGGGTGGTGGGCTTTACGGAGACGGGGAAAGGATGTGGGGATGAGTGAAGACAGCAGGGTGGGGAAGGGAAGAGGAGGGGAAAGTGATGAAGATGTGATGTGTGTACATATTGATTCTCCAAGACGAATCGCTCAGTCTGCTTTGTCTCATATCAGCAAAACAGTTATTGCAAAGCCATAGAGCATCTAATGCAGGCGATTCTCCCAGGGGTCAATGTCTGTTTCAGTACATTTAAAAATGTATTGGTTTTTTGCCCCTCGTATTTTCATAGGGACCTGGCCATTTTTCCTCTCTATTTATTCTTTCATATCTGTGTGTCCCAATATCTGCTACTGAGGGTGTGAGAAGATTCAGAGGGGCTATGGAAAGTACCCACGTCTTAGTTACCTTTTCTCATTGCTGAAACAAATACCCAACACCCCAAGTTAAAGTAGGAAGGGCGTATTTCGGCTCAGTTTGTAGAGGTCTCCAACCATAATGGGCGGGTACCAAGGCAGGGTGGCACAGCAGAGGGGCCTCGCAGATGAGTAAAGTGAGCGACAAGCGAGGGGCAGGACCACAGCTCTCTGTGCCTTCCGTTACCCAGCCTACCCGCTCTTAGGGTGGGTGACCTCACCCCCTTGATCCTAGTTTTGCGCCAGAATCAATCCCAGCATCAAGTCCTTTTCTTTGAGAAAAGGACGAAACCAACATCCTGTCCTTGACCCGTGCAGCACAAGCCCCGGATCCAGTCCCCCTGGGAAAGCTCCCCCGTGACAGTCTGAGGCGGTGGGGAACATCCAGACACCAACCATAACAACCCGGCTGAACTTTAATCACTAAAGACACTGGTACCATTCAGCACCGGATCGGTTTCCATTTAATCAACTTTGGAATTTGGGGCTTACAAGCAAAACAGTAAAAGTTGCTGCTGGAAGTGACCTTTGAGGTGGGCCAGGCTGTTTTAGCTTGGGTTTCCCTCTCAGAAACCCCCAGCGCCCCTAGAGGGCGCTGCAGTCATGAGCAACCCCGCGGGTTGGAGCGGGCTGGCTCCGGGCGAGCCCGCGCTTGCGGACCCTAGGAATTTGCCCGCGGCAGAAGCGCGGGGGAGAATGAGCTTAAACCCTCATAAATCATCAGTGTCGATCTACAGTCTTCTCTGCCCTGCGTCGCTGTCATCTTTCCCTTTCCTCCGGCCGGTTCTTTCGGTCTAGCTGCAGTCGGACTCACTAAGCCGAATCCCATTGGCTGTGTTCCTAGTGTGCTCGTCGCGCGGCAATGTCCGGAGCCTTTTGCACCTTTATCGTCTTTTTCTGTCCCTGCGCCCCTGTGGGGCCCGTGCTCTCACTGCCCCCCTTTGAGAGGCGATGGAACAAAAGCTCTGAGTGTTCGCACAGCTATTGAGTAGCAGAGCTGGGGCTGAAACCGGAGCCCACCCTTTCAACGCTCATCAGGTACCATAAGCAAGGCGGAGGGGGCGCATCAGCCTCTCCTGCTCTCCATGGAAAGGACAGGTTCATCGCTGACGGGGAGGAGTGCAGAGGTGAGAGGATTTGTCAGCAGGCAGCATTTTGGCGTCTCTTAGATCATTCTGTATAGGTCAGGCAAGATCACTATGCAGAGGCGGGTGTGCGTTTGTGTGTGTGTGTGTCTGGGAGAGGAGAGGATAGAAGATGACTCTAGCAAGCTAAAGGTGGCGTTTTCTGTTCAACACAGTCAAACAAGCCAGTTTGGCAGGTCTATAAAGCTAGCACTTTGGGATGACTTCTCAAAAATAAATAAATATAAACCAGTGTGGTGGCTCACGCCTGTACTCCCAGTGCTTGGGAGGCTGAGGCAAGTGGATTGTCATGAGTTCCAGGCCAACCTAGGTTATATAGCAAGACCCTGTGTTAAAAAACAAAACAAAACAAAAATAAATAAAATAAACCTCTCAACCTACCTTGAAAGATATCTCGCTAAACTGGGCATGGTGGTTTATGCCTGTAATCGCAGTACTCTGAGGGGCTGAGGATTGCAAATTTAGAACCAGCTGAGCAATTTAGAGATTTAGTGAGGCCCTGTTCCAAAATTTAAAATACAAAAAAAGACTGGAGATGAAGTTCAGGACACAGGTGCTGGGTTCAACTCCCCAGTGCCACGTACACACACACACACACACACACACACACACAGACACACAGCCTGCTGCATTTGAGTTAATAGATGCTTTTTCTTGAGCATCTCAGAATTTGGAGCGAGACCCGGAGTTTTCATTCACACTGCTGAGACGTGGAGATAGAGTCCTGCTGGCAAATCAAAGCACTTTTCCCTGCAGCATTTCCTCACTGAAAGGTGGCAGAGGGTCCTGTGAGAGGACGTCTGTGTCCCACTAGAGTCCTTCTTCACAAGGCCCTGTCTGCCTCCACTGTGAGCCCCCATAAAGGCCGGGCCCCTGTCTTGCCCTCAGCTAAACAATCACCGAGCCTGGCACCTGTGCTGGCATGTGTCTTTGGCATGGAAAGTCAGGATGGTCTCAAAGTTTCATATACAATAACAGGAAAAAAATCAAACAAAGGAACATTGCAAGCAGCGGTCCCACCTTTGAGCTGTTCCTTTCCAGGCTCAGCCAGAGCTCTGCATAGCTCAAACCCCTGGGGATTGGGGAAGACTGCGAAGCCCACATTCAGGGTTTTCTTTGCCCTGCAGCGGAAGAAACTCAGATTGTTATGAACTTTCTCTTCTAGTGAAGGCTCGCCCTCTCTAAGAACATTCTAGAAGAGCTATGGAGTCCAGAAAGAGGAGAAACTAAATTCTGATCCATGGGACTCACACTCTCTAGCACAAGTAATTAAAGTAGTATCTGCTAGAAAGATGTTACAATACCATTGGCTTGTTTATTTAGATATTTACTTATTTTGGTGGCACTGGGGACTGAACCCAGAGCCTTCACAGCGACCTGGCTCCCCAGCCCCTTTTTCATATTTTTTGAGCCAGGGTTTCTCTAACACACTGTTACCCAGGAAGGACTCAATCTTGTGATCTTCCTGCCTCAGTCTCCCAGGGAGTTGCAATTATAGGCAGGTGCCACTGCACCTGGCAGCTTTGGCTCCTGTGTATTAAAAGTAAAATGTGAAAACCCATTTGAAATGCACATACTGGGGGTGGACATGCTGACATATTTCTGTCATCCCAGCACTCTAGGAGGCTGAAGCAGGAGGAAAGGAAGGACCAGCTATCTGCCTCTAAGCTATTTTGTTCTATGTTCTATAAACATGTAGGTCAGAAGAGACCTAAATTCCTTTGAACTTTTGGACCAAAATTCTTCACCCCCCAAAGCAAGGTAACATTTAAAAGCTCAACTGCTATTCCTCTGTATGCATCATACATTTTTATATGAGGTCCACAACTTATAGTCCATGTGAGAAAAAGAGTTATTTAGAATAATGATTTATTCAAAGAACCTGAATTCATTACAAACAGTGTTATTTTGCACTACCGAGTGTGTCCTTTTATAGCTTATTTCACCCACATGGAGTAGCTTCTTTATTGAGTTTTCCCATAGCTGCAATTAAATTAAAAAATATAAACTTACTAGGCTTATGACTTCGACCACAATTCTCATTTTATAAAAGAAAAGAAAAGGCTCTTTTGATGTCAAGAGTATGTTCATATTTGGTCTAGGACTTGGAAGGTCTTTGGAATTAACAGGTCAATTAAACACAATTCATTTGTGGCCGCCCACTCCACAGGCCACAGTCAGTCCCTCTCAGAAAGCTCAGCTACTCACTGGGTAACTGTGGCACTTTGCAAAATGACTCAGTTTATGGGGCATTGTGTTTATGTAGGCATCTGGGAATGATAACAAGCCTGAACACTATCAAGATGTCACCTTCATAATGATGTCCCGATGTGGCAAGAGAGATGCTGCCTTTCCTGCTGCTGTTCCCAGGGTAGCTTTTAGAAAACAAAGCCTTAGCTCTGTGAATTCTCCATGAAGCAATGTTGAAAGAAGTTGCTCACAGACTCAGCAGTAAAAGACAGAGACACTGAGATCGTCTTAGAGCTGCTTTTTTCCCTCCCAGCAGGGTGACACAAACAATACGCCATCACACAGGACATGGCACTATGGCTTCAAGGCAGGAGGTCATAGCTGCAGTTGTGGCATTAACTGTCCATGCCTTGATGGGTTGGGCTCTTAGCTTTGCAAGAGAAAAAAAGCTATCATAGCCATAAAACTCTCAGGTAAAGGCTATAATTAGTGGGATGAATTAAATATAAAAGCAACAGAAACAACAACTAAATTTGTCTGGAAGTGGTGTGTCTGTAAGGTAGAAAGAGAAAGGAGGAATATCAAGAACTCTTCAGAGAAAATGTAGTCTTCTTTGCATTTTGAGGGCTAAGTACAATGTTTTCAAGTGGAGAAATTTAGGAAAGATATTCCAAGTTGGAATAAAAACAAAGGCAGGAGGTATGACAAATGATGACATGGTGGAAGATGATAGAAATGTCCCCCTGTTGTCTGGGTGGAGGATAAGAAAGGGAAGAGATATCTAGAAAAGTATGATCGGACAGATCTTAAGTGGTTTGTTGGGTCGTGAGCAGAACTTTGATAAAGATTTAGAGTTTATCCTAAAGGCAATGAGGAGCCACTTAAGTGTTTTAAGAAGGGTAGCAAAAGCATGAAACTTATCACATAGAAAAAATCACTCTGCCCAGCTGGAGCAAAGAATTGGAGCTTGGCCGGAATGAAACCAGAGAGATGCACCAGACTTTTCTTCCACCCCAGGCGGGAGGTGAAGATGGCCTAAATGGAGTACTGGTAGGAAGCTAGACACAGAGTGGAGATTGGACTGGATGACATTAGGAAGAAAGAGCTAAAAGAAAGGGTTGGTTATGTGTAAGGGAAAACAGAAAGTAAGCCTTCAAAGTCAATAAAATTGTTTGGACAAGGGAACAGAGAAACCTAGTACACTGCCAACATTAGAAGGATAAAGAAGCACAGAAGATACTCAGAAGTAAGGAAACTTGAGGAGTTGAGACTTGGAATGTGAGCATTCCAGGAAGGGAGAAATAATTAGGAGAATGTAAACCTGCGGAATGGTCAAACAGGATGAGAATCAGGTGAGTCCACTGATTTGTCAATGAGAAGATTAATAAAGCACTCTGAGGACAGATAGGAGAAAGCATATCAGAATTATTTTAGTAGAAGTTTGAGGAGACACACACAGAGCGAAAAAGAGTTGCTTTTTAGGATGAGCTTTTCTTATGCTAAACTTAAGAAGAGAAGGGGCTGGGGATATAGCTCAGTGGAATAAGCGCTTGCCTAGCAAACACAGGGTCCTGAGTTTGATCCCCAGTACCGCAAAAAAAAAAAAAAAAAGTAAACTTAAGAAGAGAAACACATTACAGGACAGAATGGAGCAAATGATGTCGCCGATTTCAGGTGAGGTATAAAATATCCTGGTCCCAGTGACTTCAGAAAGGGCTCGGTGCCATCAGGGAGGAGGAGGAGATACATTCTCCCACACGACCAGGTGATGAGCCGTGGGGGTGTGCAGATATGGATGGGAGATGACAGAAAGAATTGAAGATTTTCACAACTGGTGGGCCCCATTTCCTCTGAGAACCAGGCAACGTGTTTAATGTCTGCCAGTGAATAGATCTAAAGTCATGCTGAAGACTCCAAAGCACAAAGTGCAGAGTTGGTTACTCTGAGGCAGAAATGCAATATTTGAGGGTCCATTGGAGTTAGACGTCACTAATGTTCATGTTTTGCTACTGCCACCACCTGTCTTGTGAATTCTTATTTATTCTTCAAAGCTCGCTCGTGCAGCCCTTTCCAATATCTGACCCATTTTTGAAGCACACTTGAGATGAAGACCTGGAATGTGCCAAGTGTTCAATAAATATCTGTCATGAAAACAAATATTGCATGGAACGGTGTAACCAATTCCTTGAAGAATGGCCAAAGTAATGTAGATAATCAGTGAGGTCAACATTCACCTTCTTCCCTTTTCTCCTCTTTCTCTCTCCCAAGACTTTGCTATGGCTCTTCAGCCTCCTCCCATCAGAAGCTGCCTTCGTCCTTGCTCTCAACTCTGCTCTCATTTCCTACAGCAGTGAACCCAAGGTCAGCAGCACAATGAGCCTCCTGCCTTGAAAGGATGAGACAGTACCCACTGCAGCAGGCTCAAACATTCAAGAAGAACCTGTCCCAAAACTGGGAGGCCTTCTGTCTAGAGGCCTTTTCTTTGGCATCTCTCCTAACAGGATCAGCTAGTTCTTCAAGAAGAAAGCCACTATTCTCAACTCTTCCATTCTCCAAATGAACTGATCTCGCCCAAAAGAACTGGGACAAAAAGGACACTGGGCTCACTGCCTTGATAAGGACTGAACGTGTACATCTATGATAGACATCCATGGTCTGAAGCATAAACTGTACATCTCTCATAGCCTTTCACTTGACTGTAAAGCTACCACGTCCCAATCTTAATTGCTATGACATTTGTTAGACTTTGTGTGTACAGGGAGGGATGCTTCTAGATTTCTCTGCCATTATCATTTATGTTTATCCCTGCCAATATTCTTTGGCATGAAATGTCCACGGAAAATCGAATATGAAATAACGGCTCCAGATAAGAATGTAAGGGCCTATTTAGAACAGCAGTAGCCTGCAAGTCAAGAGAATGAAGACTTCACTGATAATGTGTGCTTAGCCATCAGAGTTGGCATTCTTCTGCTTACACTTGTGTGGTGTGTGTCTTTTTGCTGCCAAAGGTCTTTCTCTGATGTGATGCAACATTTTTGAATAATTTTGGATGATCCTCCTGTAGCCAGGAAACCAGTACCCAGAGCTTAGTATACCTAGAACCAGGAAGAAAGTTTCCCCTGTAGCTGGTCCATGATGTCACTGCTGTTATTCATCTTGAACACCATAAGCAAATGAGCAAGTGGCATATTGTTTTCCTCCTACGAGTATCTGATTCTAAAAGTGGGAATCTGAGCCTTTCTACCTACACTGTGGAGCCCAATTCAATGCTTATTTCTTAGTGACCTCACTGTGCTTTTTCTGGGGTCTCTGGGGCCTGGGAAGTTGATACTCAAGGCTGGGTTTATTTGAAGGACCCTGGAACCAGCTCTTTGGAACACTTTGCCCCCAAGTTTCCTTCTTGATCCTATTCCTCAGCCCTCATGCACAAATTCACAGCCATGCTAGACCTGGGATCTTCATTCGATCTTATCCATCCCAATTCAGCTGCTTTCACAGGGAAGAGATGAGAAAGAAGAACAGGATAATCAGCAGAGTCACTTGTAGCTTTCTGGTTTCTGTGAGATCTGTTACCTGTTGGGCTCTTTCACTTCTTCTTTGACTTTATATTTTCCCTTCATCCTATAAACTAGTAGTCGGAAGGTTATACACCAATCCAGGTTTAGAAAGAAAGAAAGAGACAAACAAACATCAGCTATGCTCTTTGGTCTTGTTTTCAGGACAAGGTTTGCAAAAACACTGACTTTTGAGCTAAGATCACATGTAGAATATATAGCCCCAGCGGACCTCTTTACACAACCGTGCGCGTGGGATGGTCTGGGTTTAACCTTATGTGATCATCATTCCTAAAAATAGTTTCTTTTCTTTTGTTAACAAAACTAGAGAATGCTGATAAAGTCAGCTGAAAAAGTCAAAGGGGAAAGCTCATAAATCACAGCATTCCACTAACTCACAAGCCAGAAAAATGCACGCTGAGAGACTGCAAAGTTTACAGGTCACAAGCTTTGTGCTGTGAAAGGGCGGGAAGCAGCCATCCTTTCCCCCTGAGACAAGACGGAGGACTCCAGAGGAGTGGCCTCTCTCTGGTCACCAAGGCCACTCAGATCATTTCAATTCCCATGTACCTTTCACAACTCTGATGGAAAGGGGACTGAGGTAAAAGTGAGCCCAGCTGTGCTTTTCAGAAGCTCAAAGCAGTAGAAAAGTTGAGGAACTAACAGCTACTCCCGCAAGTTAATTTATTTCTTAATTTCTTTTCTGATTAATCTTTCTTCTCATCCTTTCTTTCTTTCTTTCTTTCTTTCTTTCTTTCTTTCTTTCTTTCTTTCTTTCTTTCTTTCTTCTTTCTGCCTTTCTTGCTTGCTTGCTTGCTTGCTTGCTCACATAGGTCTAAACATGCACACATAATCCTTCCCTCTTTCCTCTCTCTTCCTCCTCTTCCTGTCCTTACTTCTCCTCTTTCCCTTTTTCTCTCCTATTCTCTCTCTCCTATTGTCCCTCTCTCTCTCCTATTCCCTCTCTCTCTCACTTTTAAGACAAGTTTTCTCCAGTCTCTGTCCACAGCCTCTAGGTTTCAGATTCTTCCTTTAAAGTAATTCTTCCCAGGTGAGACCCTCTCTTTCACGGACCATCGCCTTTCGCTTTGTAGACAGCGCGACCACATCCTTCACTGAGAGACTTCGGAGAGGGAAAGGGAGGAACGGCAGATAGCTATGCTGGCCAACAAGATAGCAGATACTCTCGCAGGCAAACAGGGGCTCGTGTCACCTGCTTTTGGGTAGGCATTTGACGGACTGGGTGCTATTTATACATCTGGTATCTTCTCAAGTAGTTTCTGTCAGGTCAGCTGGGGTGGAAACCTAGTGGCCTCTCTTCTGGTTTTCCCTTCCTTTCACTCAGCCTGTGGCACTGCATCAAAGGCTTTATTTCTTCAAATTGGGAAATGCATTTAAAAAGTCTCTGATGAAAGGTATGTATGTAAAGGGCTGTGATGGACAGAGTGTACAGGTCCTCTCTGTTCTGATACTTGCTCCTCTGGTGCCATTGTTTGTATCTACCTTTGTTTTCAAAGGGTTAGTATTTTATTGTCATTTATAATCAGATGGCAGTTGGTTATATAGTTTCCATACTTTAAATTTTTTGTAAATAAAGAAAATTAAAAGTTTTAAACAGTTAATAGCTGGTTATGTTCTTCAGAAAACACAGTTAGACTACTTTATAAATGGTGGCTTCATGGTTTTCCCGGTTAGAGTCAGAAGATTCACACACCTTCTTACCCTTCTTAAGAAGCTGGAAGGTTGGCGTGCATTTGACCTCACAGTCTGCAGTGGCATCCTGATAGTCATCCACATCTACCTCAAGGAACAACACACTGGAATATTTTTCAGACAGGAAATGAAAGAAAAGCTTGAGCATTTGCAAGGCCCACACCATGTGGCTGAGAAATCAACTACTACAAGTTTATCTTCTGCACCAGTCAAGCCTTGGTGAAAGGTCCCTTTGTTATCGCTCTGCTGCCCCATTCTGGCTGCTGGGGGCCTGGCGAGCTACTGAGGTCAGCAATGGAAGTGGATGGAAGGCTTAGGATGTAAGTTCCATATCTGTGTTTCCTTGGTGGGACCTAGATAGAACTTCAGGTAAAATAACTGTAGAGTGAAATACATAATATACAGAAAAGGCTGAAAAGCATTTAAGTAGTTTTAAAAATAACAATGTAATAGTAGAATATAGGTAGTACTGTTCTCAGTACATTGTTGGAACCATGTCCTTCTTCTTCTTGCACGATCTAACTTCTCTCTTTAATTTTCTGCTCACTATTTCCTTTCCGGCTCTGCTTTAGGTGTATAGGTATCTATGAGCCCGTGAATAAGTGCTCTCTGCCTTTGGTGAGTCAGATGGCACATTTTTGCATAAGGAATGAGAGCTGTTATTCTTCTGAGTATGGTAACAATTTTATTTTCCGAAAAAAAATACTAAAATATGATGTGTTTTCCAAATAGTGAACCAAGGAGAATGTCAGCATGTGTGCAAGGGAAGGGGTTTGCTGGGGGAACCCCAGCACTGGCATTCCACTTCTAGAGCTCTGTATTTGTTTCCGTTTCCTTCCATTTTGTGATTGAAATATAGCCCTCTATTATGTGGAACTGATATGAACAGCTAATGTCACTAAGGAAGTGGTGACTGCTATGGGATTTCCAATCTGTGGCAGTCTGCTGACGGGCCGTGCTATGCAAAACTGCTTGGAGTGTGGTGTGTGCTGGCCCTGGCATCCAGTAAATTCCTATCTGTTCATCTTCGTGCCCACACAGGGCAGCCAGGATCTTCTCTCACTTTCCGGAATCTTGTACATCTTAAAAACCCATCACCCACACTGATCAAGCTTAGGATAGGCTCTTTTTAAACATAGCAGTGAAAAACCTAAAGGTACTTTGAGAAGTCTTTGAACATGAGTAGGTGTGCTAAGTATAGATTTATTTGTTTTTCATTCTGTGAAATAGAATGTGAGTGAAGTTTCAGTACCCTTGCTGTCAACTGCGAAGATTAGACTGCTGCCTCTAACCCTCAGCAGAGGTAACCAATGTTCTGAATTTTGTGTTCGTCATTCCTTAATTTTTTTTGTAGAGCTAACACATACTGTATACACATATCATGTGTGTGTACATACTCTAAATAGAACATACTCTAAATAGTTTCACTTTGATTTGGGGGAAATGTATATATGGAATTGTGTATAATCATATTTCCCCAAATTTGTTCTTTCTGCTTCAAAGTTATTTTATTTTATTTTTTTGCAGTACTAGGGATCGAACTCAGGACCTTGTGCTTGCCAGGCAAGCACTTATTCCACTGAGCTATATCCCCAGCCCTCAAATTTATTTTAAACATTCAAGTTGATGCCTATTTCTGTAGCAAATTTAACTGTTCCATAGAATTTATCTTTATAAATTCATTTAGTCTTTCTGAATTTCTTCAAGTTTGAGATTCCACAAAGAGCATTGATACCAATTTTTGAGCATTTTCTCCTGGTGCACATATTCAAGATTCTTACCCCGCAAACCTCGAACTGGAATTGCTAAGTCACATGATATGAGTGGCCACCTCTCTAGGTAAGGCAAGCCTGTTTTGCAAAGTTGTAGTACTCATTTAAACTCCCACAAGACGCAGAAAAGAATGGTCATTGCTCAATATTCCTCTTACACAATATTCCTGTCCAATTCTGTTTTGTTTTAAGTCTGGGAGATTCGAACTGAAATCTCCCTGCATTTTGTGCACACATTTGTCTGATTACCAAAGGGGCTCACCTTCTTCTCTTGTGTTTGTATCTGTTTCCTTGTCTTTGCAATTCCTTCTTGGGGGTCTTTTGGCTCATTTTTCTATTGAATCTTTTCTCTTTTTCATAATAACTGGTTGGGTTTCATTAAATAGTCAAAACAGAAATAGAAAAAATGGTCAAATTTTTTTAACAATGTGAAATTTATCTACTTTTATAAATTACACGTGATATATCTTCTTATGTTGTAGCTAATCATTTCCCTAGTTTGGTTTTAACAAAGAAGTATTCTTATTTTTAAAATTTTTGTGTCCTTCAATCTTTTCTTTCAGAATTTGTGCATTTTAAACTTTGTTTCTAGATACACCCTATTTTTTCATTGGAATTATATGGTTTTCATGTGCATAGTTAAGTCTTTAATCCCTTCTGAATTTCCAGTTTGTGCATAGTGTGAGGAGAGATATAATTACAGGTTTTAAATTTTGGATGTAGCATTTATTGAATAGTTTACCTTCTCTTCATTGATCTCAAATACTACCTCTGTCATAAATCAAGTTTCAGGTATCCACTTCTTTTTATCCCATATATTTCCTTATTAATGTGCAAAAATACATTGTTAATAAGCAGTCACTGCAGTTTTACAGTAAGTCTCAATATCTGTAGGAACCAATTCTTCTTCCCCCACCTCCAAGAGCATATAGGCTATCCTGTAACCTTTGTTCTTTCATATAAGTTTCAAAACCATCTTGTAATATCCCAGGAAAAAATGTGAAGTTGCTAATTCATGAAATTATTAGTTAAGCCTTTTTGAAGAGACTGGTGCCTTTATGATTTAGATCATTTCATCCAAGAACGTGGTTTATTTTTCCAGGAATGGAGTTATTTAATAAATCTCAAAAACCTCTACTATTTTCTTGATATGTGCCTTAGATATATTTTGTTAGATTCATTTTTATGTGTTGTCTATATTTTATTACTTTTATAAGAAGTTTTTGAAATTATACTTTCTATTTGAATATTTTGATAGTAGAAAGGCAATTGATTGTGATAATTAATTTGTTGGCATTTTCATTATTGATTCATCTGTTGGTATTACAGGTTTCCTCTCAGAACAAAGTCCTCTGTTAATGAGAAGCTGATATTTTTCTCTATAATTCTGAATATTTCTCTTTGTGTTTTGAACCTTGGTGGTTGGTACTTCTTTTACATTTTGGAAGAGCCATGATGGCGTTCATCTTTGTCTCGTTCATGATCTTAAGAGAAATAATTTTAAACTTTCATTATTATGTATGATGTTTATGCTTCAGTTATGTAGGTCTTCTTCATCAAGTCAAAGGCATTCTATTCCATTGTATTCCTTTGCCACTAGCTTTTTCTAAAATTGTGAATGAATATAGAATTTTATGGGCCATCACTTCTACAAATATATGATTTTATATATATACATATGTATATACATATATATATATATATGTTTAATCTCCTCTAACTTGTTAAAGTAATAAATTACAATAATCCTGGCCTATAATTCCCCTATTTTATTTTGTCCTTAGTTAGTTTTTATGTCAAGATTATGTAGGTCTCATAGAATGTGCTAGGAGTATTCCACATTTTTCTATTCTTGAAGAAATTTATGACAGAAATGTTCAGTAGAATTCATAAATAAAAATCTTCTGGCATATATCCGGAGTTTTTAAAATACAGATTTAATTATGATATTAGGGATTTCTATTTCTTTCAAGGGTCGTTTTTATGTTCTACAGACTCATATAACTCATGTGTTTATAATTAGTATAAAGTTGTTTATAATTCTCATATATTTTTAAGTACCCAGGGGAGCAATGTCTTTTTTCTATGTCCTTTGTTTGAGTTGCTTCCCCCCTTTCTTGGTAAATCTAACTAGAAATTTCTCTCTTCAAGTAATACTTTTTAGATTTTTGAAATTTTATTTTATTTATTTATTTTTGTTGTTGTTGTTGCTGTTGCTGTTGTTGTTGTTTGCCTGTTTTGTTTTTTGTCTTTGGATTTTTGGTTTTTGTGTTTTTTCTGTTGTTGAGAGGATTAATTGTATTTTATTTATTTTCATGCTTGTTTTTTATATCTTTTCTTCTTTCTTTCTTTGGATTTATCTATCATTGTTTTTCAATTTCTTTAGTTTGGGTATTTAGCTTATTTAATTTTTAATCTTTGTTTTTTATTCTATCAGAACTATAGTACTTCTAGGCATCTTCCCAAAAGAGCTAAAGACATGCATACCAATGTTCAGAGCAGCACAATTCATATTAGTTAAATCCTGGGAGCAGCCGGTATATCCATCAACAGAAAAATGGATAAAGAAAATGTAGTATTTATACACAGTGGAATACTTCTCAGCTATAAAAAAGGATAAAGTCAAGAAATTTGTAGGAAAATGGATACATCTGGAAAATATAATGTTAAGTGAAATAAATCACATACAAGCTTAAATATGTATTTTTCTGCTTTTATTGTATTCTATAATTTTAAAATACAGCTTTTTTGCTAACTATACATAAACATTGAATAAATAAAACAACTACCCTGACATTTTATTTATAGGTTCTGACAATGTGTTGAGAGCACCATGGAACAGAATATGGTTTTCATCATTTATAATGTTAAGTATTCTCTTAACTAAGATAAACGTCAAATGAATAACTCCATAATTTACTTTCCTCTTATGTATATATGTCTTAAAACAAAAACAAAATTAACACAGTTAAAATCAGAAAATGTTCTCTCATAGGGCCCATGGCCCTTTGGTTATTTTGCTACCTAAATCATGGAAAAGAATGAGTGTGCTATATAGTAGAAAAACCAAGAATAGACATGCTCTCTATGGCTCCTCTTCCCCATAGACCCTCTGCCCTTGTGGATGGGTCTTTCAGGCACCCAATTTTGGGAGCCCAAGGTGGGATTTGTTTTTAGATTTAAAGCTTTTATCACTATGTACCTGTGGCAAATCACTTAAATTACAAGCCTGTTTCCTTGTTTGTAAATTGAAAGCCAAAATATCAACCACTTAGAACTTTTCCAAGACTTGAATGAAAGTGTACATACCTTTTTAAAGTTAAAATGCTTCACTAACAAAAAATATAACTTGTATCCTATGGCAGTATTTGTCAAATTTTTATATAGCAGTTCTTTTTCTCATATGTCTTCCTATTTCTCTGAAGAGGCCTTCACTGTCGTCAAAATGTCTTTTGCTTTAGGGGCCAAGACTTAGAGAGTCTATCTTTATAGGTTCAAAACCCTTACAGATCATGAATTTGAAGCTCCTTATTTCATAGGAGAAAACCCAAAGGTCTAGCTAGGGAAGGATTGTTTGTAGGTCTATAAATGCTTGGGGTCAAATTTCCTAAAGTCAAAGGCATAGCAAACTGAGGTCTCAGGACTTTTGATCTGGGGTTGTCTACAATATTCTTACCTGGTGACTCACAATTTTTATTTTAGTTTTTATTTTAAAGTGCTCTGACTGGTAATTAGCAACCTTGTAAGAGGCAATTTATGCTTAGCACTCTATCCAACTTTGGCCCTCAAGGAACCAATTAGAAAGAACAATTTCACTAAGCGGCTTAAAGATAGCTCTGCTCTTTGTCCACAGAGCACCTGTGAATTAAAGATGGAACCTCAAGGTGTCTATGAATTTAGAAATAACAGAAATTCCAGTTAATAGAACACATTTCTACCTTGCCGAGCCAGATCTCTACAAGCTACACTTGGGAGTGCATGAAGGGTTAAGTGGACAGCAGCTGTCTCTTAGCTGTCTTTCATCTTGTCACCCTGGAGAAAACAGCTTGCAGATGTGGAAGTGAGTCACAAACTCACAGACATCACTGAATTTTTGCTGATGGATCTGGCATGAGCAATCAGCCACTGAGGTTCGTTCAGCATGTCCATTTGGAGACATTACTGATGTCCAGTTTGTTCCCCAAGGTGAGTGACATGGAGTCACAGCATGCAAAAATATCTAGAAGGAGAGTTCTCATAGATCTAGGTAGCAGCAATGCTCTTGGAGGGAAGAGTGCATACCCAGACGGTTTAATCTCTACAGCATCCCTAACAGCAGTAGCTAACCATTGCTTGTAAAACCCAGCCTCAGGGGCTGAGGTCATCAAGGCGAGGCAGCAGGCAGGGATCTGGAGGGTCACTTCTGGTCTAGCTGCTACAAAGGGGGTGCAGAGCAAGGTCAGCAGCCAGTGCTGTCTGTGCACGTGAGCAGTCTGGGCAACCTCTGTCCGGCTCCAGCATCCTTGAGCTCAGAGGCACCAGGAGTCTCTAGTCATTGTGCACTGTAGAGAAATCAAAGAATTCCAGAGCGAGGCCCTGGAATGCCTGGCTGCCTCCCAGCTCACTTACTAAGAAATAAATTCCATTGTTGTCTCACTCTCTTTTCCGTACTCTCAGAATCAGCACTTACTGTACGCCAGCATCTCTTTCTCCCTGCAAGGAGACAGCTGGGGTCACAGCAGGAAGCACGGAAATCTTAGAACATAAACTCAGAGCGTTGCCCGCATTTGTCTTCTGCCCCAATCCGCCTGTCCTGTCAGGGACCATGGGCTCCGTGACTTTCTCCATGTGCTGGCCCACGGCGTGGTCACTGTTCCAGTGACTCTTTGAACCTATCCCAAGCTTGTGTCAGACAAAGCCCTGATAGATTCCCTGCACCATCCTGAAGACTGGAGGGTAATATCGCACCTTCAAGCTGCACGGGCTCGTAAACAATACAGCTTGTACCCAGCTCCATAAACACACCGCCTTCTTACAAAGGCCACGGCAAACTCAGTGTGATAGGGCTTGACCTTAAAAGCTATAGACAATCTAGCAGAGCACAGACGGCTTCATAAAGCGCAATCACTTCCTGGAATTCTTGGGCCAGTGCAGTCGGAGCCGTGCAAATCCTGTTTTCCTTGCATCGTTTCCTGCATGTGAATATCATCAGTCTAGCAGGTCTGTAACCATGGCACTTGTAAATAGCTGAGGGGCGACTTCTGATAAAGGCTTGCATGTTTAAGAAGTCTTTTTTTTTCTTTAAGAAAGGTCTACATCGAGCCCTACAACTGCTGTATATCATAACACAAAGCTGACAAACTGCAGCTTCAAAAACAGACACATTCTTATCCAAATATATTTTTAAATCACCGAAGAAAGCAAAATAGATGCTCCTGTTATTGAGGGTACAGTGATCTGTTCTTCCTTTGTTGTAATGTAAATTTCCACAGCAAATCCATAGGGGACAGGCAGAGGGATGCGGACCAGAAACACAAATGATTCTTTCCACTGTATGTTTCCTTTTCCACTGAAAGCGGTTAGGAAATCTTCAATGCTTGTCCTTTAGTTTCTCCAATCAGCAAGGAGGAGGAAAAAAACAATCTTATTCCTAGAATTATTCAGTTTAAAACTGTTCATCTTAAGGAATAGGACCTACAATAACATTTGGACAATTCTATCCCATTTTATTTGGTACACAGCAGTTTCTTATTTATTCTTTGAGATGGTAAAAAAAAAAAAGGACATGCTTTAAAAATAGACTGCTTTGAGCTTCCACAGAAAACCCAAAAACATATTTTCTAGATTTTGTATAATTGCTTCAAATGCATAAAATTTAAACTTGCTGAGTCCATCTTGATTCTGTAGCCTTGTATACTATTGAAACGGTAGTTGCACTGACATCTTAAAATTTTCACCAGATTTAAAACATGGTAGGTATTGGATGCAGTGCCAACACTTTGTTTCAAGTTCAGGAAGATGTCCTGGGGAGAAAATTCAAGGATGTCTGAGGTGCCTCTTTATGTATTTCTAGATGTCTGTTTGATTTCTTAAATCAGAATTCTTTTTGAAATGTTACCTTACTTTTGAAATGTAAGTTAAATCAGTAATATCTGGCCAATATTTCACTTGAGTACTAAGGATCAATTTAATAACTTTGGGAAAATTTATACCTTCTATTAACCTAATACGATTCATGATAAGATCTAAGTATCTCTGAACAGTAATTAACAGAAAAGTCCTGTTTAACCTGTTATCTTAAAAAAATCTCAAAATTATTCTCCATGAGTTTATTTGCTCTAAAATTTTTGCTCTCAGCTAGGTGTGGTGGTGCATGGCTAATCTCAGCACTCTGGAAGGCTGAGGCAGGAGGATCGCAAGTACTAGCTCGGCAACTTAACAATTTAGAGAGAATCTGTCTCAAAATAAAAAAAAAAGAAAAAAAAATTAAAAGGCTGAGGATGTAGGTTAGCGTGAAGACCCTAGGTTCAATTCTTAGGACTAAAAAACAAAACAAAACAAAACCTCACTTTCGATGACATTACTATATATTTCAGGTATCACCTGGCTATTTTATAGTCTGCAGTGCTTTTTTAAAGAAAGCAAGGCTTAGGAGTTTCTCTTTCTAAAACCACACAGCAAGTGACAGAGTCAGCATTTGACTCCAGATGTTCATGGCTACAAGGCCATTTTTAACAGCAACAATGCAATTGGACTGATGGCTGGCATCAAGACTCACACATTGTCAAGAACCTGGAGACAAAGGAGGGACAAAAACAGAACCAAACTAATGCACGCAGGCAGAGGAGGCTGAGTCCTGAGCTGTGTTGTCATGGTTATGCCAGGTGGCTACATTTCTGCATATTTGGTCTCTTCGTGGGAGGCAAGGAATCCATAATTGGTTTAAAGCAATAAAAGAAAACATATTCTACTTCTCCAAACTCCAGCACCATCATGGCGAAAATGTATTCGTAAATTGATGTATTTAACCAGCTCTACACAAATAAGCAACCAGATGCCAGGTCTCAAAGGATCTGATTTCTCTGTAGGTCTCTTGAAGGGCCTGTTCCCCTGGGTTAAGGAGGAGATCCTACTGAGAACAGGAGCAGGCAGAGAGGCACGCACTGTCGTGCCCCCTAAGGGCTCCTTGCTTAGAGGCATCCTGTTACTAGGTGGTCTCACACCCAAGCTGGCGTCCTGGCGAGCACGCATGACTTCCTCTACAGCCAAGAAGAGACACAGAGTCCTACTGTGGAATGAAGCTTGGCTTTATATATTGCATTTGTTTTTCAGAATTCATTTACAGGCATAAGCAGGGAGATAACCTATCTCCTTTTCATGAGGGTCCCAGAGGGACCATGGGCACACAATGTCACTTCACAAACGGTGCAACTCAGAAGACTCCTTCTAGTATAATAAGCAACCCATGATTGCTGAGTTCTTGATACAGACAATCCTTTTTCAAGTAAGATCAAAAAGGAATTTGAGCATTTTTTGACTTGGGTGTCTGACTGAACAGGGCAAAAATGCTTGTCCAGGCCTTCAGTCCAATTGTCTTAGAAATCTGAGAATCAAACTGAATTGTTCTTCCAGAATTTTGAGGGCATTTCCCCTGAGGGTTGCAAGGTAGAAAGAAATGATTTTAGTTCTACCTATAATATTATATCAGTTATACTTTATATTACTTTCTTTTGGCAATTTTGTTAAGCCAAAAGCTGTGAAGAGATAGAACTTAAGTTTTCAAATTATCACCGAATATCTCTCAGCGTGCGCAGTCTTACTTATCAACTGTAGAATTAACTCATAATTAACTGTATTGAGTATTTTTATGGGTCTCTCAGGAGGCTTTGCTTTCTAAGATAAACAGTGACTCGCTTCTATTTTAAAAGGAAACAAGCTAATCATCAATATTTTCACCAGAGTATCAAGGAGTTATTTCAATGCCTATGGGAAAAATTCAGCCTTAAGTGCTAGCATTTTATTGTTCTAAATTAGGGATTACTTACTGAATGTACAGGATTTTAGCCACTTGGTGCAATGGTGACCACATAATGATCCAGATAGTGAGGGAAGATAATGGGGAAGAAAAGTCAAGTTGAAATTGTACCTTGAGACCATCATGGTAAGTAAAATAAACCTGACACAGAAGGCTGAATATTACTTAGTTTCTCTTACATAAAAAACCTAAGGTATGAATACTTTAAAGAGCAAAACCAAATAAATGATAGGAAATGGAGACAGCCTTTAG
Source organism: Dinomys branickii (assembly GCA_004027595.1). Taxonomy (NCBI): domain Eukaryota; kingdom Metazoa; phylum Chordata; class Mammalia; order Rodentia; family Dinomyidae; genus Dinomys; species Dinomys branickii. Next base: position 84,468 of record PVLD010002265.1, read on the forward strand.
AGTCTAGAGATGGAGTGGGAGACAGAGGAAAGTGGAAGGAAAGGAGAAGAGAGAAGGACCAAGAAGTAATATGCACCTGTCACACCTCCCTCTGAGGAATGCATTTGTTATACAGCAAATGCACTAACACAAAGGTAACAAATTACAAATTATGGCAAACTATGGAGCATCAGAGCCAGACTCAATGAGCTGAAAATGTCAACATCCTGCTGTACGCATATTTTGCTTCAGCAAAGAGTTACCTGAAAAAAAGAGAAATGTGCAGCTTCCTGCCTGCAGTGGCTGACTGCTTTTCTGCTCTGGACTCCCAGCATCTCCCACTCTCACACACCGGTTTTGTCTGATCTCTCTGATTCTGCAGGTTTTTCAGAATGTCTGTGTCTGCTGTCAGACCCCAATGCAGTTGCACTGGATGTTAAGGCTGAATATTAAAGAAATGTCTAGCTGTTTGCAAAAAATCAACCACTGTGATAAATTCTGTTTTTCCTTTCTTTTGAAAATATATAATGGAATTTTTTCTGAAATAATTGGAATATCATTTTATTCATAAACAAGAACCCATGCTTTCTCAGTCATAAGATGTTACCTACAACCTTCAGCATATTTGTCTCTGTAGAAATGTGCACCTTTTTATTTGTGAGAGAGGAGATGACTCATGTATCAAAAATGTGGTTTCTAACTCAGTAGATTAATATCAGTTAAGGAAAAGTAATTGAGACCTATATCCAGACAACATGGGCATTACTTTTGGATAAAGAAGTTAGAGCATCAATACAAAATATGATTTGAACCCAAATTGGAGAAGGGAAATCCCATAAGACAGACCTGGATCCAGTGCTAGAGAGATGCAATTTGAATATTAATAGACTTGAATGTACATTCAAGCCATCCTGAGGGTAAAAGCAAACTCTGGTGTCAGAATGCTTTCGTCCATTAATAGATCTGCTGATCCGTGTTTTGTATGGAGTCCTTAATAAATTCACTACCTGCTCACAGAAGCAACCAAAACTTAGTTTAAGTGCAGCTTATCTCCTTATTTATTAGTGGCAGTTGGGGCTTCTTAGAGACTTCTGAGGAACCTATTTGACCCAGTGGAAGGAAGATGGATTACATGTTGTAAACAGTGTCTGGACAAACTCTGGGAGAGTTCGCATGACTAGCAAATAAGCGAGTCACAAAAGGAAACATCTCACTTCAACAATCAGAAGTCTCTCCTTGATGTCATGTTTTCTAGAGAACCATTTGTACAGCTGCGGTCTGACCCACAACAGTCCATTGTGTACAAATACCTTGCAAAAGTTGTTTCCAACTTTCTCTATAAATAACCAGAGTGTGATCCACAGCTGGCTAAGCTCCTTGATTTAAGCTGAGAGACAGGCCCAGCCCTTTTGAAAGAAGCAAACCTCAGGGGGTTATTTCTCCTAATATATTCAGGGAGAAAGTTTTATCAGGTTACTCACTAACTTTGACCGACTCAACCCACACGAAAGTAGAAACTTTCCACTAATCACAAGTTGTGGCACTTTCAGTCAGGCTTTCCTGCCTCTTGTTAATTCTTTCCAAGAAGGTGGGGACAAACAGATGTCTTCTTTTCTTTATTTATCTTTCAAGCCAAAGCAGTGCACACTTGGACAGTCACATGTTGGCTGTGTTATCAATAAAGCCAGAGGCAGTCAGGGCTCTGCTACTGCTGATGTACAGCCTGAATCTGCTCCTGTCTCTACCCCAGGTTCCCTCTGCCCTCCACAGGAAGCTTAGCCCTCTAGGGAGCAAGACCATCAGAGAGTAAAATGATGTTCTGTAGAGAGGTTAGAACTTGGAAAGTTATTTTTGAAATTCCAAAGCTTTGAAGAAAAAAAAGACCATTTTCAGATCTTCAGGATTTATTGCCTCCCCAAAGAAGGGCATAGTTGAATAATAACAAGGTGATTATTTGTCAAGAATATGACTAGGGACACCTCAAGCAGATCCAAATAATTAGAAGTAGATTCGTGTGAGACAGATGTTCCCTGAGATAATTCCTGCCAATGAATACAGATTTGAGCTTAATCCAAAGGGCACCCATACACAGACACGGAATTAGATAACCAAAACCAGGAACAATGAAAGGATTAGGAATGTATGTTGTATCATCCTTATTTTCTGAAAGGCTGCAGATATTACTCATTTTGAGAACAATAACTAATGATTCATTTCTGCCTCTCTTGGTCATTTTGTGTAAAAGTAGAAATCAGGAGACTCTTTACAGTGGTGTCGTGACCAGGTCTATTCTACATCATTTTATTAAAATGACTGCTATTTGCAAGATGACAAATCATACCCAGGTTTCTTGCATTTTGTTTTTTTTTTCTTTGAACCGCATTTGGAACAAGAACCAACAAATACCATTGCAAAGTGATGAATTGGATTTCATCCTGGCTGATTCAGGCCTGGGCAATAGCTCTTGAATTCTTGCTTATGAGTCTGAACCTGTTGATACATCGAACGTCAGTGGTGCTAGGGTGCTATCTGAAGGTACAGTGAGAACTGGAACCCTTAAAGGGCCCAGAGCAAAAAGACATTAGGCTGTGTGTTGCCTGGAGAAGAAAGATACTTCATGTTTGGCCAGGTATGTGGAAAATGAGCAGTGTCGAACCCCTTCACAATGTTCACTGTCCTGTTAGCGAGAAATTGTCTGAGCTCTCTCAAGTCAACAAGTGATTCTCTGTCTCCTAACTTAAGAGAGAATGAAAATTGCCCTAAGGGAAAGTATTGAGCTCAAAATCCAAAGCATAGTTAAAGTACCAATCTAGAATTTCTTGACTCCACTTCTTTATTTGTGTTAATTTCACTGTCTTCATTTGGAAAACTGTACTATATGACTTAAATCACACTTTAATCTCTTACCTATGCCTTCAAAATCTTACAATACCCATTTTGGGTATTTTATTTAATATTTTGAGATGAAGCCTACCTATGTTGTCCAGGTTGCTCTTCAAGCAATCCTCCTGCCTCAGCCTTCCCAGTAGGTGGGACTGCAGGTCTGTAGCACCATACCTACCTAGTAGGAGATTTTAAGGAATCAACTATTTTTTAAACAACCAGTCCTTATGGAAAAAAAAAAATATGTATATCTTTATCTAAGTGAAGAAATGATGCAACTCAATTTATCAACATGAAATTCTGGAGAACTGTCACATAGAATTCAAATTCTTCCTTCCATAAGTCTGTGTCCAACAAGAACAATGAAAGCCAGCCCCAGGTATCCAGGGAAATTATGTTACTGAAAGCCTCATCTTATATAAAGCATACATGCTCTTGTTCTATGGGAACCACTGTGCTAGTTCTCCTCTTTCTGCTCTTCCTTTTCGGCAGGGGGGGTGCTGGAGGGGTGCAAGGCGTGAGGAAAAGGTAAAGGGATGGGACGTAACAGTGGGTGGTTTAAGGGCATGTCAAGCCCTTGTTTCCAAGGCAAAAGAAAATAAAAGTGCCCATTTCTGCCTAAAGAGGATGTGTCAGAGGTTATGGCCCATGCTTATTGTCTCAGCTACCTGGGAAGCTAGTGCAGGAGAACTGCAAGTTTGAGGCCAGCCAGAGCAACTTAGCAAAATCTCATGTCCAAAAAGAAAAACTACATGTTGGGGCTGCCTATGGGCAAGGGTGGAAGAAGAGGTGGGCAGTTGCAAAGTGACTCAGCCTTACTTAGGAGGCTCTCGGCGCATTCCTTCAAATCACTGAAGCTGCCTGTCAGAGTAAGTCACAGTGGCCTAGGTCATCCCTGGTAGCCAGGAGCCAGCCCTGCTGGGAAGACTGCGTCATTCTGAACAGCAAGAGGGCGGGGAGGCTGATGGACTTTGAGAAGTGGCAGAGAGCTTCATCAGCCCAAATATCATGTGTGTCCGCAGCTGACAGCACTCGGAAGGCTGCTGGACAGGAGAGGAAATGAACACTAGAGAGGAAAGAAGGGGTGCAAGACACAGGGAAAACTGCCATACGGGTAGCAGGAGATAAAGCAGCACAACTGAACTTTTAGTTGCCAGGAAAGAAATCCATTTCTTTCCCAGCCTCCTAAATAAGTTAATCCAGGTGTCACTGCATTCTCTGACAGCCAGAGTGGCCTAATTCTTGGGGAGAACTTCTCCAAGTGCATCCGTAATGATGTGGGGACCAGGATGGATACAGGGCAGAGAAATTCTCCCCGGAAGTTAGAGGGTTCATTGCAATGAGATGAGCAGCTCGGGAAGTTCTTTCTCCCAGGCACTGCGCGGTGAGCAGGTACACCCGACTCCTGGGGTGGAGTGGGCACTCTCAAGAGAAAGGGGAGCAGCCCACGCAAGTGTGGTTTTAAACAATTGTTATTTTTATTCATATATGTTTCACTAGGCGATTACTTTCATTGTGGGGGGTTGGCACATGTGCATAGCCCGTCTTAATTCCTTTTATGTCCCCTTCTCCTCCCTCAACGTCATCTCTAGTTCCCTGGCCCATTTGCAAAATTCCCCCACTTCTTTATTCTCTATCATCTCTCCTTTATTTTGCCTTTTAATTGGTTTACCCTTTGCTTCTCTCATTTAGCAGAAACCACGGCGTCACAAGTACGTCAGCTCATGAGTCTGATTTATTTTACTGAACATGACGGTCGCAAGCTTGTTTTGAAACTGGACTTGGTAAAAACAAAGTAGGTGAGGCTCACAGCCGAGGTCAGCCATCTAAGTACTAGAAGCCTGAGAAGGACTGACCCGCATGATGTTGGCCTGGACTCCCCTGCTCAAGGAAGACTGTGACCAGTGACTAGCATTTTAGGGGACAGGGTGGCAGGAGCTCAGCAAAAGAAGAGCTCTCCACCCAGACCCTTTCTCTCCACGCAAAGCCAGTAGACTGGTGCTCCCGGGTCCTGTCCAGCCAGTTGCTACAAGCAACATATGACCGAGCTAAAGTTTAGATGGTTACATTAAAAATCTTTGCAGCAGTTTTCTAGATGAGAAGTAAATCGATGAAGTTTCTTTAGGTACTTTTGGCATGTTTCTATTTTTCCAGAGCTTTCTTTGTATCCCCTCTTTCTTGTCCTCTTTTAAATGGATGTGATCCATTTACATCTTTGCTTTTCTCTAATTCCTTTTAAAACAAATCTCTTGAACTTCCTTTTGAATTTCATAAGAAGTACAGATATGTTGGCAAGGAGAAAGATACACATATTATGGCCTTCAGAGATAAATGTGAAAACCTCTTTTGGATATTTCTGTCTTCCCTGCTCTCCTTTGCAGAATAAATTGCTACCAACTGTTTGATGTACACACACCAATATACACTCCTGTACACCTGCCCAGCATACAGATGTACAAGTGAAACTATGTACCACTTAATGGAGGGTCCACATTCTGAGAAACAGATTGGGAGGTGATTTTGTTGAGTGAACATCACAGAGTATACTTACACAGACGAATAGCTGGGATGTCATAAGCAATAAAATCACTGCATATGTGATTTTTCATTGACCAAACTGTCATTACACAGCATGTGACTATATCTATAAATGTATACCTACACATGACCATACACGTACCTATGCACATCCACATATATATGCAAATACATATTTACTTAGCCAGAGTCATCATATTACTTTTCTTATTGAAATCCTCAAGGAGTGGTAAAAATATATTTTATAATGTATTGTTATTTTAGGGTCCTCATGTCTATTAACACCTAAAAGCCAATGCATAAACTATGTAATCAGACATATTTTCATGTACACATCTTTCATCCCCCATTCAATAATAAAAGTTCATCAAGGGTAAGTGCCTGATAACAAATCAGGGTTATTCTTTTCATTTACATATTGCATGTTGCATTTATATGTTGCATGTACTGAATAAAGAAGTAATAACCCTCTGGAAGATTTACAGAATATTTTCCAAAATTCTTGAAATTGTTAATTCTATTAGAAAATCCGAGAGGTACAAATTCTTACAGGAACTGGAAAGTAGAAAGATTAATGACCTAAGCATTTCAGTTTTAACTTCAAGTCTAAAAGTGGAAAGGGACACACCCATAGTTAATGCTAATAATGTTGCCCTACACTGGTAACTTTGGTCATAAAGACAATGACTATATCAGCAAACAAAATTGAGGTTCTCTCTGTTCTATAAAACCTAAAGAAATCCAAACTTATCAAACAAAATATCACGGCTTGACATTTCACCAGTCTACTGGATCCCCTCTTAGAACTACTTCCTAAAAATAATAACTGGATTACTCATCACTTGCAAAGTAAGCTAATATTTTGGAAGCAATCTGCCTTCGAGCCCTTAGGAATACAACTCTACTAAATAAGCCCTGTCCAAAACCAGCTAATATTTTTAAAGATACAATATTTTTTGTCACAGAACAGGAGATACAGTAAAGATTTTAAAATTTGAAGTTGGAAGTCAATTTCAAACTCTTTTTTATGGCACAAGTATTTGAAGGGGTAGAATGCTATGATATGGATGTGTGATTTTTATCTCCCAAAGGTTAATTGGCTACCTAGTGCAGGAACTGCTCTTGGGAGAAATTTTTGCAGGACTTGAAGAATGAGTTAGTTCTCAAGAAAGCAAGTTATAAAATGAATAAGCCTGACCCCTGAATCCCTCTGACTGGCTGCCTTGCCATGCGACTTCTTTCATACCAACTTTTGCTGTTGTGATGCCTTTTGCCACAGGGCCTTCCTAGAGGCCAAAAAGATGGTGGCCTGATCTTAGAATTCAAGTCTCCAAAACTTAACCACTTTTCTAAGGTGTTTCCCAGGCTCAGGTATTTTATCCTGGTAACAAAAAACAGACTGAGATGAGGGCAAGGATTACATCAGTTTTTAAAAATGGAAAATGGACAGAAGAAAACATTTTCAACGTTATTTTACTTTAATGCTATCTATGTATTGATGATGGCTATATTAGCCAGCTACTTTTTCTGAGTCCTTTCTTGTGTATACCCAGGCCAAGTGCCTCCTATCCATATGAAAGTGTCACAGACATTTCATATGTTGTCTACAAAATTACTGAATTTTTTATTTCTGCCTTACTCCCTCCATGTTATAAATCTACATTTTTACAAAAACTTTTCATCACCATAAAATATCATCTGCCCCGTTGCTTAACTAAAATACATAAGATTTTTCTCTACTATAGTTCCCTCATGCCCTGTCCATGAACCAGCAAACTGAGCTGATCTATCTTTCAAATAGATCTGAAATTTTTATTTCCACGGTAGTCTAAGCATTTTTACCCTTTGATTGCACTTCTACAAAAGATGCTTCAGTGGTCTTGTTTTAAACTTTACTCATGCTCTCCTCTCCACATGGTACCCAAACTGATCATAAAACCTCTTCATAAGTTCCTATGTCACTTGAGATGGAGCCTGATCTGAGAGTGGGTTATAAGTACAGCAATCATATCTTCTCTTTTGTCAAAGACATTCCCCATTTCTGTCATTTGACCCAGTGTCCTTATGATGATTACTTTTATTTTCCAAAGTGTCCCAGTTTGGATGAGAAGTCACATTTGACATAGAAAGAGAGTACATCTGCTTTGTTCTGCCATTGTAAACTTTATGCAAAGCCCAGCACCTGAGATAGCATAAACTCAGTATCTGTTGAATGAGTGAGTGAATAAACACATGAAATAAGTAATTTATGATCATGAATTAGGAGATTGTGAGAGTGATCTAGTTTGCGTGTATCAGGAAAAAATAGTCATGAAAACTCAAAGTTAATCAACCACGGACCTGTATTTGACCTATTAAGTCTCAGTTGTGGATGACCTTGAAGCCCTGAACCACAGGCTGAGAATATATCCTCAGGACATAAACTACATCCTCTTCTTTAGGAGTTGACAATCCTTTAGAAAAGATACCCAAAATAAGTTATTTTAGTATAATTGGAGCACAGAAAAGTGATATATAACCTGAAAAGAGTTTGAGGAAGCCCTGTCAGAGAGGTGATTCCAGAATTGAATGGATCAGGTGTACATTAAGCATCACATTATGATTTGCTTCAGAAGTCATGGACCTGCTAAGGAATATAGTCTTCTTTAGATCAGAAGTTTGCAGCTTTCAATCTCAGAACCACTTTTCATTGTTAAAAGTTATTGAGACTCTCAAAGGAGTTTGGATTACACCAGTTATAAAAACTTACATTTACTATGTTAGAAACTGTAAGTGAGACACTTACAAATATTTATTCGTTCTTTGAAAAATAACAGTCTGCTATGCACTAATGTAACTAAGTTATTTTTATGAAAAACAACCACATTTCCCAAAGCAAGAAAGAAATTTGATGAGAAGAGTGGCACTGCTTTTCATTTTTGCAAAACTAATGTCTGGCTTAATAGAAGACAGCTGGGTTCTCGTGTCTGTTTCTGTGTTCAGTCTGTGGTGTAATGTTGATTTCATTGCAGTAAAGATTAACCAGCCGCACTGTGGTAAGTAGCTGGGAAAATGAAGACTTTGTAGCCTACTTGGATGAGGGTTGTTGCTGTAGACAGTAACCTTCATTTGGTTTGGCTGGCATTACACAGAGGAACACTTGGCCAGATTGTACTTAGTACACTGTTCCAGCAACTGTACAGTTAATTAATTTGAACAAGTGATACCACAAGCTTGGAGGCTATTTGATACGGTGAGGTGATACAATTGAAAATGTCAAGTGACCCACAGAGGTTGAAAGTGAAGGAAAGAGGAGAGAAGAGGCTGACCACGGGGAGGTGGAACATAAGTTTCTGTTTAAAGTGAAAAATCCAGCTGTGGTAAGGTCACACTGAAGAAGTGGGTCTTTGTGAGTCAGGAAAGAGAAAAAGAGACTCCATTTTGAAGATGGTCCGTGAGGTCCTGTGGAACATAGGACCCAATAGGGGAGCTGGGAGACATCTGACTATGAGAATTTGAGATAGAGGGAGATACTTTTGCTGGGGTCTGACCTTTGCAAGTGATCAGCAAGCAAGTGGAGAAGAAGTATTTGATACTAGAATAAATTTTCCAGAAAGAGCAAGTACAGCAAGACAAGCGAACCAGGGAAAATCTGAGAGGATCTGAGGCTTAGCGATGGATGGACACAGAAGCGCTCATGGGGGAAGCAAGAATGAGAATCACCAAGAACGTGTGTGGGGACTGAAGCTTGTAAGAACAGAGTTGACGAAAGTGCTGGTTCACGAGTCAGCCGCACCTGAAAGACCAAGAGAGATGTTAACAGAGACATAGTTAACTGATATGCTCAGAACAGTATCAGTTCAACGGGTTAAAGAATGAGGAACAAACTAGAGCGCAGCAAACAGAACTATGGATTTGAGGTACAAGTACAAAGAGTAAAAATGACCTTTTCTCCAAATTTTGCTGAGGCTAGAAGGAGAGTAATGCTATAACCACGTTAGGTCAAGAGAATTTGTTTCATTCAACACAGGAGAGACTTGAATGTATTTATGAGGTAAAACAATGAAGTCAGTGGAAGGAAGACACCGATTATTAATTCTCACAAAATATTCCAGAGGATAAGAAAAAGACAGTATCAAGAGAATAGAGAATGTATCTTTCTTGCCCTCTTCCAAACATCATCTCTATTGAGGTAGAATACGGAAAAATAGGAAAGATGAAGACATTTAGCAATAAGCAGCCTGCATTCCTGTGGCTCCTAAAGGGAATATTCATATTTTTTCTACATTGGCTAGTATTTTCCCTGTTGCAGAAACCCAACCCTCACCACCCAGGAATTAAAGGAAGAGAGGGTTACTCTGGCTCACGGTAGCAGTAGTTTCAGTCCATGGTTAGCAGACTCATCGGAAATGACACGCAAGGGCCTGCTGTAGAGGAGAGCTGCTCACGACATTGCTATAAGGAAGCAGAGAGAGAAGGAGGAGCTGGGGAGGAAGATATTCCCTTCCAGGCCACCCCCGGTGGCCCACTCTATACAGGATCCATCCCCTAACAGCACACTCTCCTGATGAGCTCATGAGTAGATGAATCCACAGGTGATATAGGGCTTCTGCGTTCTAATCACGCTCCAAAAGACCTCTACCTGGAGGTTATTCTTCATTTAAAACCACAGTGTACATTTAGTAAAATGAGACAAAAATAAAGAAATAAATGCTCCACAAAAAAGCATCAGCAAAACTAGTGAGGAAGTAGAAAGGGAGAAAGAAAGGTTAGGGAGAACGGAAACTGCTCTCTAACCTACTGGTTACACACTGTCACCTGTATCTTGGGAGGCTGAGGATGTTTGCGGGTTGCGGCACCAACAGGAGCATATGCATAGAGAACTATAAGGATTTCACACTACAAACAGCAATTTGAGTTTTTTTCAACTAATTCCTTTGTTGTTGTCAGAAGAGTTGAACTAAAGGAAAAATCCCGGGGTAAAAATTAACCAAACTGTGTTCTGTGTGCTCTTTGGAACCCTTGTGCCTTTCCTTTTTTTATTAAAAATAAAAAGAAGGGAAATTTTAGGCAAATTATTTTTGGGAAACATTGAATTAAACAAAGTTAGGCAGATTTCTCGGAATTGTTACTATAATTACAGGCAGGGAGAAGTCTTCCAATGGGTGATAAGAGTAGGCACCATGTTCCAAACTTACTTAATCACAGAACCACTGTTGTCATTGGACACATGTGTATTGACTTCTTGCCGCAGAGCAGGGTACCAAGAGCTATGGTTTGGGAACTACTGCTCCAGCCTATTGTGAAACTCAGTTACACCTGAGTCTTGAATAGTTACATTAGTGTGGAATCCCTTTTAAAAAAAACCTCAGTCTTATAGCTTATTTCTAAATAAATATACTATAAATCATATTCATGTTTTCATTGTACTGTTTTCTAGTTTTGATGCTATGGTATGTTTTGTTTTTATCTTATAACACCTACTATTTGTGAAAAATAACCCATAGACATAGTAGATTCTTAACAGGAATGCTTTTATTGATTGTTTTATATTTTAGATACATTTTTTTCCATCATTTTGCTTTTGGGTTCTGTAGTAAATCCAATGGGAAGACAAAACCAGAGGGAGAATCACTTTTTAGGCCTCAGGAGGAAGAATCCAGTGCCCTGGGCCACTCAGGGCTGAACAATCACATTGTTTGCTAATATACTTGTCCCACAGGATCCAACTAAAGTCAGATGAATTTGTGGGAAATGCACCGTCTCTAAGTTTTCTTATCTCATGAGATTCCTTTACAAGATGAATATTGCATGGACTGTTTATTTTTTTAAAATTAAGAGAGTGTCTAATTTCTAATTCCAGCTAGACACTAGGGGAGGGGAGCAGTGTCACACAGGAATAAAAAATAATACCCCTCCTCTTAATAAACTTATAGTTGGCTTGGGTAGATAAGAAAATTAGATGAGAAAATCAAATGTTTTAAAAGTAAAATTATATTATACAATAAATATGAAGCATCGTAAGATGATATGTGATGTGAAATAAAAATTAATCAGTACCCCACACATACGCGCTCCCAGAAATGGGCTATACTAAAGCGAAGTCCCACTAGGACAGGCCAAGATATAGAAGAGAGATGGGAAAAGTATATTTTTCCAAAGTCAACTAAGAACCAGCACCCTCTAAGTGCCCTGGAAGACCACAATCTCCATCCCCAGATTGGTTTGTATCTCAACAAGTTTGAACTAGGATCTGGTCTAAGATCGAGACTCTTTCCCCCAATCTGGATGTCACAAATCCAGTGCGATGCCCAAGCCATTCACCGGGTAACAGCCAGGCATTCCTGACATGACTGTCGAGTGAGTCATCTCCAGAATGCTCAGATTTGTGAAGTGTATTGCTTTATTTTCATTCCCATTTTTTCCCCCAGCTAGAAAAACTTCCTGGTGTAGTTCTTCCTGTAAAAACATGATTAATATTCAATCCTTGATTAGATTCAAATTCCTATACAAAGAAATGAGCAGGTTGTTTTGTTCATTGCTTTGTTCTCTCTCCAGCTGGGAACTCGGGAAAAAAAGCCATTCGATGTCCTTTCTAACTGAGAGAGAATCTTGGCAACTTTTTTGACTGGGTCACAGAGTTAAAATCACTGGAATGTGCGCTGTGATTCAACACAAACTTGCCACCTATGGGCGTTTTGAAATGGGCTAGTAAGAATAAACACCACAGAGATGGTAGACTATTCTCCAACTTGCAGCTTCATTTTGATGGCCTTTTATCCTCTACAGATTGCTAACATCAAAATACATAAGAATACGGGAAGGAATAATACTTACAAGGGTAGAAATTCTAGGATGAAGACATGTGTGGGGTGAAGTCTAGACAAAAATGATGAAACAGAAAGGAACTAGTTATACACAAGATTACTGTTTGCTGGTGTGTAATCCAAGCATCCAGGTGCAGCAAAATACTATCCACTGTAGTGTTAGAAGCACACATTACTTACTGAGCACAGCCTTCTAACTATAATGCATACATATCTTTCCCACAGTGTTTTATGATTTTCATTTTACTTATTGGATTTATTTATATTTCATCCTTTCCAAAATTAATTTGTAGTTATTACTACAAATGATATTCTAGATAGTGCAAGATAAGCAAATCAGTAACTGCACTTAATTATAAGCAGCCACATCCATGAAAGGCTCAAAGAAAATTGGCAACTATGAGAAAACAGAATAACATAAATATGTCCCAGAGTTCTACAATTAAGCACAAATATATACTTATATAATATTTAAAGGATGTCTACATAGAAATGTACACATACTTTTTTATAAACTATTGTAAACTTTTATATTAATAAATAAATAGAAAAATGAAAATAATTTATTAGAATTATAGACAAATAGGAACAAATGGTTCAATCTAATTCATATTGAACACAGTTGCAGAAAGCCATAAAGATCTTGAGTGCATTTTATTTCCCTAATTAACTTTTCCTTAGGCTGGAAAATGAACTGTTCTTAATTTTAAAGAGGTGAAGAAACGTGAAGAGTTAGCAATTACCCAAACAAAGGGGGTAACAGACACACTACCCCCCACTGTCTCCAGATCTCAATTACGACGAGTAGTTTTTAATAAAGCAAATTAAGAGACATTCATTATAGAAGGTACTGACAAACAGGGAGACAAAAATTTCTAGGTTGCTGTTATTTTTCATTTATATTCTAGGATTTGTTTGGCATAGGACTTACTTTTTATTTTTGATTTTCATTTTATGTGAAAATTAAACAAAACTTCATAACAAAAGAATAAGAGAATCAGAGTTAATATGCAGGGTATCATTTTCTAGGAGTTTGCAGTTTGAAAGGAATCCGCACCAGAAGGCACAGATACTAGTTTGGCGCTAGGGACCTCCTCTGGAACGTAACACTCCAACTGAGGAGACATTTGCAATATCCAAATAAAATAATGTTAAGAGAATAATAGCATTTCCGTAGTAAAAAGAAAAAAACTTCATGTTTCCAATAATACAACTATCTTTAAACATCATGAACAATGAATAATAAATTTTTAAGAACTCAAGAAAGGAATTATGAGCCCCTCAGAAACAAGATCCATTTTGTCATGAGTAGGAATTGAGTACAAAACTGATGAGTAGGAACATTCAAGAATAGAACATTAACTGTCTTCCCAGATTTACTTTGCGATAATGTGACTATCCATGTATGTAAATAGGGTGACTATATAATAATTTCTTGATCTTTGAGGTTACTTATTCTTCCTTGACATTTTGCTCTCAGAATGAGGGTTTAACATTATTAAATTCTTCCTCGTTCCTACTCCAATTATTAGTCATTGAACCATGTGGGATAATGAGTTAATTTTTGTTTTTGTACAGCTGATCATTTTCCCTGGAGTAATTGCTTTACATTCTAATTTGCTTGGTTTCCTATGTAGCGAATGTGAATTCATCCCCAAACCCTCCAACCAGTCAGCAAAACTCACTTTCATGTAGACAAATACACCCGTTGAACTTATTGGGCCCATCTTGCTCTTGTAGTTGATTATCTGGGATCTTCCCTCCCATCTCAGTTGGCTTCTGGGCGGGCTACTCTCCAGGCCTGCTCCCCCACTGTCCTCTGGGAATGTTTCTGCTCCTCCATCCTGGACATTTCTTTCCTTCCTCTCCTGTGTTACCTTGCCTGTCACCTGGATCGCTCTTCTTTCCCTTCACTGATGTGCTCACTCCTTCAGAAAGACCTTTAATGAATTTCTGGTAATGCTTCTGGAACAATCTGTCTAAGGAAGCAGGGCTTGGCAAACCAGAGACTGCAGGTCCAACTCATGGCCTGCTTTTTGTGTAACTCATGACCCAAAGGGGTTTCTATATTTTTGAAAGGTTGCAGAAGTAAAAAACAAAAAGAATATGACAGGGATTGTCCATGCTCCATAAAGCATTTACTATTTTGTCTTTTATGAAAATGTCCTTGCCCAGGACCTTCTCAGCTGTTGCAGAGATTGTATAAATCTGATGTACATTCATGACGTGATCTGTATGATGTTTCTGTGGGTTTCTGGTGACTTGTTTTGTGATTTAAGCAACTCATTTAATGTCTTACATGGCTAGCTTTCTATACCAGGTTTTCTCAAGTCGGATTTGATATGTTTTTCAAAAACTACGTCTCTTTGTCCCCATCAGTTCTACTCTCAATTTTATTAGCATTTGTGCCAAACATGTGGCTTCATTAATCTATGTCCTCTTTGCTTTCTATTTTTCTAATCTCAAATTTAGCTTTAGTATTTCATTGCTTTATTATTTTTTCTGCTGTTCTCCAAGTTACTTACTATTTTAATTTTAGCTTTAAAGATTTAGACTCTACCCTGCTATGTATTTATTTTTCAGTGTCATAATTCTTCATAGTTTTGATATTGATTCCGTCCAGTATCCAAGCTCTATTTTTGTAATAATTGCCATTTGCCTAAATACTATTATTTTTTGTTTATTTTTAAGTATTTTGTTATTAAAATGTAAGTTTCCTAAAAGGAATTTTCTTGTCTGGCTTTTCCACTGATACATGTGTAGGCTCCAGAACATAGAAAAATTTTCAGGTATTCATAAATAATAAATGGCATTCTTTTTTCCCAAATGCCAGTTGCAATTGCTTTTCGCTGGTTTACCGCATGAAAACATTAATTTTTGAATGGACATAAATCATTACATTGTACTTTGTTTTGTGAGTGATAGGATTAAAAAGAGAAGTATGTGATTACTATAATACATAGTATATAATGAAAGACATTGAAAGCAAGTTCTGATATTTTAATTCTGGCATAACCACAGAATGTGAATACTAGAAAGAAGTTTGGTGAGACATTAACATTTACCGTGGGCTGAACTCTGTCTGCAAATTACCATCACTTACTTATTTTTTACTTTAGGCAAATTACTTATCATGCTTCAATTTCTTCAGCTATACATTAGTAATAATCATTATAATAACATATTATAATGATAATTATAACATACACATTATAGAAATGTAGAGAATTGGGTAAGAAATCATTTTGCTAGACTGGACCCTTGATTTAAAATATTAATTTCACTTACCTTCCATTACTTACTTTGTTTCAACCTTCCAGGTTTGATAAAGTCTGAGATTCAGAAGAGTCTACAGATTTAGCCATTGGCAAGCTAGGGATGGGGTCACTTGGATAATGATATTTTTATGAGTCACTGCTTTCTGGGAGTACATATATCAATAAGAAATTCAACTGTCATGCTGGGCCTGGTACCACATGCCTGTGATTGCATCACTCAGGAGGCTAAGACAGGAGGATCCCTCCAACTTCAAGGCCAGCCTGGGCTACAGAGTGAGTTCAAGGCCACCCTGAACTATACAGTGAGACCTTATCTTAAAAAAAAATGGAATTGTTAAAATAAAGGATTAGATAATTTATAAGATTCAGGCTTGCTCTTTGAAGGGCCAAAGCTTGTTTCCCAAGGCCTTGGACTGGATTCACTTTTCCTTCCACCAAAGTAGATGTGAAAAATCAGGTAGCAAACCCCAGCATGGGCCAGAGCACAGTTGTAAAGTTTTCAGAGATTTTCCCCCTCACTTCCCTCAAATGTCAAGTGAGAAATGAGCAAGTTTCCTGAATTTCTCCTTCTATAGGTGAGTGGATTTCTCGATTGCTTGGTGTCCCAGTTTTCAGCACTTGTTAGGTAATTATGAGCAATTTCATGCACACGTAGAAGCATCTTTGGAAATGTGGACATGTATGCACCGGCGTGAGAGGTTATAGTGAGCAGCGGGCTCCTGGAAGATGAAAGCCTTTGCAGGTGAGGCCGAGGTATGTGTAGCCCAGGAAAGTATTAGCTCTGCTGGATATTCAGTCACATCCTTCCCCACAGCAAGGACCTTCCTTTACTTCATTGACTGCCAGACCAAGGAGATATAAAAAATTGGATCGCACAAACAGTTTTCGAGAGCACCGTCATCAGTTTGGGCTATCATTATTGAAACAGCTTCCAACTACTAACATCTCTGAGGGGAGCTGTGTGACACAGAGTGGGTCAGGTTTTCCTTTTTGCCTGCTGGTATTTGTTTTTGCCTCTGATGGTATTCCCTGCTCAGTAATATATGCCTTGACTTTGTGACCTGTCTTCCTGCAATAATTCTTTGGTGGAAAAATCTAACAATGCAGCCAAAGGTTAGTTCTTCCTCTGGCTCCACGTGCCTGGCCTAGAGATCACGGCTTGTAGGGTTAGCAAACACATCCAGCTAGGTTACTGTGTTAACCATTTAGGAGTCTTTCCCCAGTGCTGGGCCGGGGACACCATCCTGTTGCCGAGTTTAAGATTTCAGTTCATTTATGAATAGTGGAGGAGGACTGTAACTGAGCATGAATAGCAACCTGTAGCCTGGCGTAACAATAGCCTCTGTTTCTGGGCTATGAGGTGTGGTGGTGCTGGCACAGATCATTAGTAGATTTGAGAAACAGAGGGAAGATTCATACTCTCAAAGGACATACAGATCTATTCACTGAAATGATCACAGAGGCTTTCAACAGATACAAGAAAACAGTGATGTCAGAATAAAAGGTTTGTATGGTTTGGGTCACTTGGAGGCTTTTTATTTTATTTTAAAAAATAAAAGAATGAAAACATTTTCACAAACACACACATACATTTACAAAATAACGCAAGAACAATACAAGCAATACTGAAATTCAGACAAGGCGATAGGAAATTAACAATGATTGCTGTGTTACATGGTGGTTTCTTCAAAGTGGTTACTCAGGAAAACAAATATAGACCCATAAGATTGATTAAATAATCAATCACTAACTATTCCTTTCAATAAAGCGATAGAAGTCAGGAGACCACTGTGTCCGCTGTCCTGTAAATGCATGCAGAAGGTCGGATGAGTTGTGGCAGTACACTGTGGCAGGAAGGTCTGGGGTCCATTTTGAATCTGGCCTTGCATTGTCTGTTACGCTGTCGTACATCTTGGTTTCCGACGGTACTGTCAGCATCATGTTGAAGACTCAAGTTTGATGGCGGCGGCACACTACTGGGGGGAGTTTGAAATGTTGCAGCAGGTGTGCAATGCATCTCATGAGCTTCAAGAAGTGAACGGTAGACTTAAGATATGGTCTGGCCATCCCACTCTTACGTGTGTACCCAAAAGAGTCAAAGGCTGTGTCTTACGGGGATAGTTTTGCACTCGTGTTAATAGCAGCACTATTCACAATAGGCAAGAGGTGGAAGAACGCAAATGTTTGTTTACTGGTAACCAGATAAGCTATAGACAGACAGACAGACAGACAGATAATGAGAGATGTATACGGATATAGGTTATACATGGGTGTAGAGTTTCAGTTCTGAAAGATAAAAGAGTTCCATAGATCTGTTCCACAATGCAATGAAAATAACTGAGTTTTGTAATGAAAATGTACTGAACACTACTGAATTATACACTTATAAATGATCAATTGGCTATGTATTTTATGTGGCCATTTTTAGCCACCCAGATAGAAGAATCAAGTTTGAATCAAGTTATATATATATATATATATATATATATACACACACACACACACACACACATATATAAAGTTTGATTATCTATCTATATATCAAATCCCTCCCTCTCTCATATATATAACGATCTACTATGTAGCCATAAAAAAGAAATACATCTTGTCATACTGATGACTCATGGGAACATTTTCTAGGCAAGAAAAGCCAGTCACAAAAAAGACAAATACTGTGTGATTGTACTTATATGAGGTGTCATCAAATTCTTAAAAATAGGAAATAAAAAGATGCTTACCAGGGATTGGAAGGGATAAAGGGGAAGGTTTTATTAATGGTCATAGAGTTTCAGTTCTGAAAGATGAAAAGGTTCTATGGATCTCTTTCACAATTAAACTATACTGAACACTACTGAATTATACAATTTAAATGACCAATAGGGTTTGCATTATATGTAGATTTTTTTTAGTCACCTAGACCAAAAAGATCAAGTTTGTAAAGGAGAGAACGATCTTTTCTCTGCTCAACTTATGAGTCCACAGTAAGGATCAGATTAAAAAAAATAAGACACATGCGAAATGACAAATGCCCAAGGAAAATCATTCCAGCATTGCTTGTGATAGCAAATGATTGGCCCAAATCAAGGTTCATTGATAGGTGACTGCCTAGTTAATGGCAACATCTCCATATAATGGAATGCATAAAGGCAAAGGTTGAGAAATCTGTCACTAAGAACAATCTCTAAGAGGATAAGGGGAAAAACTCAAAAGCAGGCTACAGAGGAGAATGTACAGCATGGTGTCTTTTGTGTAAAGAATAGGAAATTATGAATACATATTTGTTTATTTTTGTATTTGTGTAAAATATGGTCAAAAGGGCACCAGATAAGCTCATCCAATACTTACCCATAGTGGGGAAGAGATGAAGTGAGTGCGGTAAAGGTGAGGAAAAGACTTTTCACTGCTTTCATTTTCAGATTTTTATTTTTCAAAACATGGGACTGTATTACTGGTCTTTGCAGAAGATATAATGTGAAAAGGATTTTAAAAGCTTCAAAGTATTAGATATGTGTGAATTACAATGTTACTTCTATGGCTATTAACAACATAGAAATATAATTACATGCACCAAAGAAGTTCAGTTAATTAATAAATCAGTAATCACGTTCCTTCTAACTGTGTGATATACCTAAAGTGAACAGAGTCCGTTAGGTACTCTTCCATAAATTCATGTAGAACTGAACAGTTTTAATTTGAAATATCAAATCCCTTCCTGTCCCTTTCTCATGGGCTCTCCTGTACTGATGCTTTGGATCCTAAATTTCAACTGTAAATGGTGGTCACCTGTCTATGACACCTGCCACCACACTGACCAGAGCTGATATAGCAGATAAGATTGGCCAGACTCTTATCTTCCTTCTTCATTACTCTGTAGCTCCTCTCCAGCTGTGTGAAGAACAAAGGATGGTCTGTGTTCCCAGACATAGAACAGCTGTTCTGTTCTGTCACAGACCAGAACTACAGAAGGCATATTATCTTCTAGGAAGATGATTCTCAATTGGAGGCAATTTTTGTCTCCCCGAAGACATCTGGCAATATCTAGAGACATTTGTTGGTGTCAAGACTGGGAAATCAACTACTACTGGCATCTGCTAAGTAGAGAACAAAATGCTGGGAATAGCCCCAAATGAATGGGATGCCCTTACAGCAAAGCATCATCCAGCCCAAGGAACAGCCATCCAACAGTGCTGCTGAGGTGGAGCACCTATGTCTTAGGAAAAATCCACAGTTCTCTGAAGGTCTTTTGGAGACTAGGGAGCCATTCATTTACAGGAATAAGTTCTTACAGTGAGATTTCAGGACCCTGCCACAGGTGTGGGACCTTTGGCTAGAGATCTTGCTGGCTCTTCTCAAAACATGTCATTGTGTGTTTCAGCTCAGTTGTCCTATACATCAGAGTTCCTTTGTCCACAGTAGGCTGCTGATTAATACTAGTTAATGGGTCTGTTTGCTGTCTTCACCTATTATGGTATATGGCATGCTGATTCTGAACAGTATGAGCCCATTTTCCAAACAGTGCCACCCCTGGTATGTGTTCTGATACCTCAAATATGGTAGCCTTCTAAATTCTACCCCTTGAAGTGCCAAAGAGACAACACACTCTGTCTCTCTGCATGCTTCTCTTGTACCATTAGTCTAGCTTGGGACAGAACATGTGCTTGTTCTCTCTTTCGTGGTGTGAGAGCCTTAAGAATGTACTCTTTGCTTCCCTATTCATGTATATTACATGTTCAGTGAACATTTGTTGAATCAATAAATCATCTCAGCTTTAAAATATAGAAAAATAAATATATGAAATAATTATTTAGAAGACAATAACCATGTATAGACTTGGTTATATTGTTAATATTTTTCTACATACCCTTCCCCTCAGTTAAACATAGTTGACCTACAAAGTGGTCCAGCTTTACGAGGTAGAAGATATGTTATGAGAGCTAAGGGTAATGTCTTCTGTTGATTGTAGTTGCCATTTTATGGATTTCTTACAATTTCATCTCAATCATTTTGTATAGTGGTGAAATAATTGAATGTTCGTTTAATACAAAGCACTGACTTAGGTGGTTCAGTGATACAAAGGAATCTTCGATATGAGTCAGACTTTGAACTATGGTTGGACATGCAAGGTATCCTGGTCTTGAAGATATGAGTAATAGGTGAATAATAAAAGGAGAATGTGTAAGTAGCAAGTAATTTAAGAGCAGAGCTTTGACATTTCAAAGGCAAGTGATGAAAAAGTTTGTTCTGGTGTTTGCTGGTGATGGATGGTTTGGTTTCTGGGCTGATTTTAGGAACTTGATGAGTGAGAAAGAAATCTTTGAGTTTGTTGGGGAGCACAAGGAATAAGCCATGATATGTGTAGTAAACACATGTAGTGAAGAAGGTGCAGCCACAGTGGTGCCTCCCTCTGTGTGCTGGAACCTGCAGAGAGAATGCACCTGAGCTCTGTGGTGCTAAGTCAGTGGAATTATTCAGTCCCATCTAGGGTACTATCATTGGTGCCTACTGAAGAAGAGGACCTGAGAAACATGCCTTGTGTTTACATCTACAGTCATCAGGGTGTGGCCTCTCAGTTGGGAACACCAGCTTCACCTTGGCATTTGTTAAAAATGTCAACTCTGACCCGATCTATGACTTACTGCTCCAGAAATTTCAGGAGTGGCTTTGGTAGTCTGTGACTCAATCAGATGCCAGTCAGTTCTGGCCCAAGCTTAACGCTGGAGAAGCACTGATCTACAGGAAGGGTTGCGCTAGGAGTGTCATTAATGACTTACCCAACATCTTCTGCAGGAAGAATTTGGAGACGTATTTCTTTCTGAGCACCTTTGTGGAATTTTTTTTTTTTTTTGCATTTAGAAAACAAAAACAAACACCTTGGGGCAACAGCCCACTATGTAACTTAGCAGTTTCCTTTTCCTCACTAGCTGTTGAAAAGCACAGAGGATTTTGCACCATATGTACATCACAGTGAACATCAGCTGCTCTCCTGCTTTGATCTCTATTTGACTTCTCAGATTCAGATGGCCCAACTTACCACCATTTGACTTAAGCTTTTTTTGGATTGCACAATGGTACAGAAGCAATATGTGTTCAACAGAAACCATCCTTCAGATTTTGCTTTGGGGTTTTTCCTGACCTGGTCCTGTGCAGTGCCACCTTCTCCTTGATGTTGGAAAGCAGCAGTGAGCTGCCCTGTACAGTCTGCTGAGCATCTAACCTGTGATGTTAGAGACTTGCAATATGTTTACAATTTACAATGACTGGGCTTATTAAGACGTAACTTCACTGTACATCAAGGGTCAGGTATATATTTGATTTCTCTATGGTATTGTATTTTGTGCCCTCTTGTTATTCAATTTTTTTAAAAAACGTGTGGGATATGCACATACCAGTGTCGATCAAAGCTTGCTCGGATGAAGGCAATTGAAATTCCAGGACCAGTTAAAATGTTCTTTCCCTATTAACTCATGTTGAATTCCTAATTTGTCCCTCATCTCTGGATTTAACTGGCTTGTAGAACAAACAGTAAAAGGTTTATAGTAATGAAAGTCTTCAGATTTTCCCTGATGTCCTTTGCCTGAAAGAGTCCACATGTTTTAGAGTTTCACTCATGCTGGCTACAGAATCCTTGAGTCACTCCTGAAACGTGCCAGAGCAGTTGATCTCTGTGCCTACTTCAAGGCTGGGTCAGAAGTGTTACCTCACTTGCACCAAAGATGTGTTCCTAAAAAGTCCCATTTGATTTAAAGCACATTGACAACCTAGGGCAATATTTAATGAACTCTCATGGTGAATCCTTGAATATCACAAATAATTGACCTCACCTCTAATTTGTAGGGTTTGAAAGATTTTATATTTCCTGATATCAGAATTTATCTATAGGGACATTTATCTGCAAGTGGCACCTGGTACTGTGAATCCAGTTTTACTTTAAACCAAGGTAAAGAAGTCACTTCTATTTGACAAGGGACATTTTTAGACAGGTTAAAGGCAAAAGAGGGAAAACATGAGAATCAAAACACCAAAAATTAGGGTTACATGGTAATAATTTTTCACAGGCAAAAACCTGAATCTGGTGATAACACAGCTTTTGTGAAGGATGCCAAACTTGTAGCCAAACTTGCTTTTTAAAACAAAATTAAGTAAAACCACATGACTACATACTAGGAATATTTGGAAATACAGTGGAACATTCCAAGTTAAAATATTAGGTCATTTCAGGGCTGGGCATGGAGTGAACAAGCTAAATGGGTCCTCAGCTGGTTGTTAGTGGTGGGGTGGGGTGTTTTTCCTTTGGTTTTTGTTTGTTTGTTTGTTTGGGTTTTTTCTTGATAGCCAGCACTTGCATTCATGTTGGAGAACACTGAAAAGTTCGTTAGGAATTATGGAACACTTCTTCATTCAGCAAGTGTTTACTGAAGGTGTAGTGTGTTTCTAGTACTGTGTTCCATCCTAGGAAGCGAAAGCAAAGGTGAACACATATTTCATACACAAGGAGACTCCATTCTTGAGGGTAACCTGTCCTGTGATGCTCTGGAGCAAGATGCTTTGGGTTATTATTTTTCTGCTCCAGTCCTTTATTGCTCATTGGTAAAATAAAATGGTTTGACTAGATAATTTCTCTCCCAGGTCTGTTCTAGCTCAGGGTGTCTTTGGTTCTACAATCTGGGAGTGAATGCTTTTTTGACAGTGCAAAAGGACTGCCACATCCAGAATTCTGAGTTGGAGAATATAAGCTGGCTGGAAGGGGACTCTGGAGAATTTGTCTCAGAGCTATATTCTCCAATCACAGCAGTGTTTGGCCAGGGCTCAGGGCCCATTAAGAGGATGTATAAATGGAGCTGAAGGCTCAAGTCCTTAATCTGCATCCTCTAGGTAGTGCCTCTGTTTTCTCCTCTTTCTCTTCTTTTCCTTTGCTTTTCCTCTTCACCTCGGTCAGTGAAGTCAAAATTAGTTCAAGGAAGGAGAAAATGAACTCATCTGGGGCTATTTTGGGAGAGAGATGAGTGGGAAAAAGGGGAAGTCTGCCTCAACTGCAGAGTCAGTCAACAGAGTTGAAAGCAAATACATCAAAATCTGTTTTCTTGGTTGTTAATTGAAGCTGGGATGAGATAAAATGATGTGGGAAACTTCCACACAGGGCATGAACTCTCCCTTCCTGAATCCATAGAAACACTAGATGAAGGGGGCCTTGCAGAATCATCTAGACTTAGAGACCATGTGTGCTAGAAATCTCTGGGACACCAAGCTACCCCAGGTATGCCAGAAATTCTCTGATACTCAGAGACCTTCAGGAATGGTTTGCTCTTTCTGAGGGCTTCAATTCTCATTTCAGATCCTTCTTGGGTCCAGAGGACCCATTTCTCTCTCTCTTGTCTTTCTCATGTTGCTATATTCCAGTGTCTGGATGGCAATCCTCCAGGAGGATTTTTCTCTGCTTCTTACCTGGTTGCCATCTTCCCAGAAGTCTCAACCTTAAGAAATGGTGAGCACATTCCCAGCCATATATTTTTGGTGTTCAACGAATTTCACTTTTGCAAAGCTTCTCTTCTTAGTTGATCCAAATGGTTCACATTTGGTAATCTACTTCTCTTCTTCCTCCTTGTGTTTTAATGACTAAAGGAAAAGGAACCTACCATATGCTTCCTGTCTGATTTGACACTGTACAGCAGGCATGTATCTTTGGAAACAGTACCACAGCTGTGCATTTGAGACCTAGAGGGAGTGTGAAGTTTGTTATAAACCCCAAATGGTTTTCTACTGCTACATTGTTTTCTGTCTACATGCATTGCCTGGAATACAGCCTTAAAAATCTGCGTGAAGTTCCTCTTGACATTGGATAAAATCATTCTGAGTTTTTATTTTTTTCTGAGTCAGTCTAGGGACATCCATTAACATAATGAGCACAAATATAATCTTGGTGCCATCACTGACTTGGTGGTAAAAAAATGAAATCCCTACAGACTTAGGACCTACTCAAAAGATATTACTCCCTTGTACAATCACACATCTTTCCTGGACTCATTTACACTTCACAGTTCTCTTGCTCAGGAAGTACATTTCTAGTCCCTAAGGCTCTGGACATCTGCTTTCTTCACATTAATTTCATGTCCTTTTTCAGATTTTCCCCATTCCCTCTTACAAAGAAAACGCCTGGACACCAGGGAAAAGAGTTGAATGTGCTTATTTTTAATTCTTTCAAAGCTTTGTGCAAACCTCTTTAAATCTGTACAAATATCACTGATTTGCCAAGATTCCCGGGGGACTTGTCACATAGCATGCAAACAACTTCTGCATAGGAAAAGCACATTGGGTTATGTTTGTGTCTCTTGTAATCCAAGAGGATGAATCAGCTCCACAAAATGTTTAATAAAAAAAGCAACTCATTAGAGAGCAGTTACTTCTAGGCAAGAGTATCTGGAGATCATTTTGCCTTTTGCCAGTTGAACAAAATGCTTTGTTTCAGCTGGTAGCTACAAGTAAGAGATAGAGTCGAAAGATAATAGCGACTGATCAAATGGTCCCACTAGACAAATAGGAACTGTTTCAGTGGGCTCCCTAACCTGTAAACAATTGCTGCCTTTTTGGCAGTACTGGGGATTGAACTCAGGACCCTGCGCTTGCTAGGCAAGCGCTTATTCCACTGAGCTATATACCCAGCCCAATTGCTGCCTTTTGAAAACAATTAAGATTTCTGAAATATTTATTTTTTCACACCAGACTTAATGCAAATGGGAGTCCTGAATTTGCTTCAACTGGTGGCGCATTAAAAATCATTTGAAGCTAGCCACTAGGCAAGTTGCCTACAGATGGGACATTATGGAAACCAAGGCACAAAGAAACCTAGACCATGATCTAAAAACAGTGTGAATCATCAGGCAACCTAGGAAAGGCATTCAAGTGCCTGCCTTATAATCTCTGGTTTATCATCTCACTAATATATAGTGTACTAGAAAGGAATGTGTCTGGGTTCAAATCACAACTGTCACCTGTAGATAATGTGACCTTAGATAAACCACTTCTCTGAGTTTCCATTTCCTTATTGGTAAACTGTAACAATAAAATGTATCTCAGAGAGCTGTGAAGATTAATAAAGACATAGTAACCCAGACAATGTGTGGAGCAGAGCTATATGCTTAATAAATGGAGGCTATTATAGCAACCGCCTTACTCCTTCTACTCACTCTTCTCAGTGTTTTATCTTCCAGATGTTTAATACTGTATAAGTAAAAGACATGGGTGCTATTGAGTAGGGCACAGTCACACAGACAAGGAACCTTGTTTCTCAGCACAAATCTAAGACTGATTCAGACTAGATGCAGGAGGGCAAACTGTGCTAGATCTTCCCTCTTTTGGCATCTTAGCTTTCTTCACTTTTTCTTATTTACTGCTTATAAATACTTTAGGCTATGAAGTGTGTACATCTTCAGCAAATGGGGTCATTAAAATATTTCACAAAATTTTCTGACATTCTTGTTAGTGATCCATATTCCCGTGTTTCACCATGTATTTCATTAGTTAACATAGGCTATGTGGCTAGGAAGTTATGCTTTAAACAATGCTCTACAAGTAACCCTTGTGACAATATTTAGAGGAAGTACTTCCTCTTGTGGCCAGGTAGAATTATATGGTTTCCTGGCAGCAGGAAACCATACTGAAATCACTAGTCTCAGGTAAGAAAATGATGACTCCACACAATTCATATACTTCCTCCAAAAGTTTCTTTAATCATCTAACGTATTTCCTAGAGCCTTTGCCTGGAGGAAATATCTTACTTGTTGGATAGCAAAGTATTGGTCCTTTTGTAGAATTTATACACCATAATATTACAAGGATTTTATATTTTACATTTGAGATGCATATAAATTACTAATAAAGAAGACAAGCAAAGAGTAAACACCAACAAATTACTATAGTGGCACCTCGGTTCACCAATTCTAGTCTCCACAATTTTGGTTATAAACCAAAGTGGAGAAGAAGTGAATCAAATTTCTCCATAAAGTCGACATTGACCCTAACCATTGAATTTGGTTCAGTTCTTGTCCAATTTGGTTTGTGACAAGAACAATGGGAAGACTCAAATTCATGAACTGAAATAACACTCTTTTGCTTTTATGGTTAAAACTGCACGCATTTTTATTGCTGTTGTTCAGCTTATGATGGTCTACGTGGTTCTTTACAATTGCAAGCTTCCATCCTGGACTTCATCTTTTCTAGGAGAAACTACTAGCTAAAACATGGTAGCAGTAAGAGAACTTTAATATCTCCATTTTTAACCACATAGTTGGGTTTTAAAACATAGCAATTTGAAGTCTGTATTACTCATCCACAACCTCCTTAAGGATAATACATTCTTAGGGGTAAAGTCAAATATTTTTTACAAAATTATCCATCACAATTTTTTTCAGGCACATAGGTGATCACATACATTTTCTTAAGTTAGCCCTTTTCCTTTATATCTGATCCAAAGATTAGAGGACCCAAATTTGAGGGAAAACTTACTGTTTCATTAAGTCAAAGTGGAGTTTGAGAGGTGCCCTGCCTTGGCGAAAATCTGCTTTTTAAATGAGCTTACTTCTATCATCACTAAAGACTGTCTCATCAACTACGCAAAATGAAACTATAATCATAAGCCCACCACTCAGTTACCTTTGATGACAGATAATTCAAAAAGGAGTTGTTAAAGACCAGTAAGGGTTAGTGCTGAACGGCAGCAAAACATGGAAGCAAATCAGTCTGTTTCCCCAGCATAAGCCAAGCCAACCCAATCTTCTGTTCTACTGAGAGAGGTGAACAATAGAAGAACAATAGGGGAGATGAGGAACCTGTGCAGCCGACCACAAACACCTGGCACGGTGTGTGTGTAATTTAAGGAGATTCCATTCACATGTGTCAACAAAATGGGAGCTTTTATTTCTGAGCGTTTCTAGAAATCAGCTTCCGCTATTTGCTCCACCAGGAGTGGCAGGCAGCCACACTGGAGAATATTAACAGTTCGAGCCAGTCTCAACAGGGACTTATTGTCTTCACATAAAAACATTTGTTTAAATATTAAACAGTGAAATCTCGCCTCCTCATTAACGCCAATAAAAAAAAAAGCAGGATGGAAATGGGTTGACAATCTTAGACTTTGGCCTGCACAGTGGCTTGAAAGTCATTTGTCTTGGTGGCATGGCGTCCACCCGGAGGAAACTCTGTGCATCACAATCCCAGCTCCTTTCACACAGTGTTTACAGTGCTTCCAGGATACGTGCCTCTCCTCTCATCCAACATGCACATGCTGAACAAAATCACTTTTAGTCTTCTCAAGGACCATTGGGAGGGACCGTACAAGCCCAGATTTGTAAATTCTACTTGCCAATTATTGTGTTTGGATCTGGGAAATACATACTAAATAAAAATGCTTTTAAAATCAAATGCCAAAAAAAAAAAAATTTTTTTTCAAATGCAAGTCAGTTAAAACTTGCTAGGCTACTGGTTTTTTGCTTGATTGGTTTTCAATTCAATTCATCTTAATTCATTTCAATTCAGAAATACCACTGGACACCCAGAGTGAGAATATCCTCTGTTTAAGAGTGGGAAGATGGTTTTCAAAATTTATCTAACACATGTTATCCAAGAGTGAATCACACTATCATTAGTATATCACCCTGATCCTTGACTTTCACTTGATATGGCTTTACTAATATAGTTACCTAACACTATGTTAATCACTGATATATTTTCAAAGTTCTTCTCATAACTTTTGTCAAATGTAATATGAAGTAAAGGACAATGGATCAGGTCAGGCTTTCAAATTAGTGACCTACCCAGATGTGTGTTTCTCAACAATGGGTAGTATTTTCAAAAGAGTACTGAGAAAAAGAAATACTATTGTCATTTTATCATAAGTGATTCCTTCATCACCTTAAGTCCAAAACACTATATGGGTATCTTGATGGAGGATAGCTATTTAGCTAAACATTTTTGATGTGTTGATGCTTCTCCATTGAATTTTGATCATTTGGAATTATCATAAACATAATTTGCTAGTGTGATTTCAAGTAATATGTATTAGCATCTTGTTATCAATGGTGTGGATTTATTTTGTGATGCAGATGAGCTCGGTGGTCCTGGGTGCCTTCATTTAAGCAATTGGCTTCCTTTATGGAGCCCGTACCATGTGCCAGGCACAACCTAGGTGCAAAGCATAGCAAAGTCAAGCCCCAAGGGAATAAGGGAGCCTATAGAGATGCACTGGGACGATGAGAGCTAAGCAAGCACTGCAGATGGTGCTGGTTGGAGGCCAAAAGGCAGGAGGACTGAGAACTGAAAATGGATGTGGAACAAGGTCATTGGCAGCCTGGATGAGAACAGTTTCGGTAGAGGAGCTGGGGAAGTCCGGTGAGACTGATGGCCTGATTGAGAAAGTCTAAAAAGGAACGAGAGAACAGAAATCGAAGAGAGTTTGGAAGGAGATTTCAAACATGAAGATCTCCAGAAACAGTACAATAGAAGGTTTGGTAGAGAAAAATAATCTCAGATGAGAGGAACAAAAGCATGGTGGGAAACTACGGGGAGTGAATCAGTACAGAGAAAAATGTAGATGACACAGGAAAGAGAGAGAAAGTGTGACTTACTCATTCTGCGGCCGTCTGAAGACCGAAACACAAAGCAATATAAGAGCCCTTTTATTTACTGAAATGCTTATTATAAAATCAAAGTCAGTGGTAGGATCCAATTGTATAAGTGGAGGATGGAAAAATAAAATCTAAATGATGTTTACATATGAGTAAGTTTGCTGGTTTCCTAGCTAGTATGTTGTTCTTCACCAGCAATTTGTCCTCTGTACTAGAGCTTGTAAGAGTATTGTCAAATCAATATTTTATCTAGGATGTGGGATCTTTCAGAACAAGAGGCTTTGGCTAAGAGGACTGTGTGGTTTAAAATGGATTTGGATGATATAAAATATACCTAAAACTGTACAAAATAAACTAATCTTTTTACCATTCAGGTCATTCTTAAGAAGTTGTATGGAGGCTCAGGGTTAATATAAACATTATAACATATACAGTGAGCATAATATGTAGGCAGATAGACTCAATTTTGCTGACCTTCTTTTTTTTTTTTTTTTTTCCGGGACCAGGGATCGAACTCAGGGCCTTAGTGCTTAGTGGCAAGCACTTACCCCACTGAGCTGTACCTCCAGCCCATGCTGACCTTCTTATACTAATCCATAAAGGGCCAGACCATTTTAGATCTGAAAGATATATGGTTTCTGTAGCAGCTACTCAAATCTGACACGATAGTTTGAAAGTCACTATAGACAATGACTCAGTGGGGTATTGGACAAATTGTATAAATGCATACCCAGGCTTTTTCATAGATCATAAATAAAGGAATCATTTTGTTCCAATAAAATTTATTTACAAACATAGATAGAAGACCAAATTTGACCAGGGGCAGTAGTTTGTCAACCTTTTCACAGAGATAATTGGTATAAAGAAATACTTTAATATTTGATATCACATTTTAATTAATATTTTAGCATTATAGGTGTCATTCTTTTTTTTTTAACTTCACATAATATTGTGTAAGTGAAGCCCTGACATGACAGACTATCTTATTGTTGTCAGGTCTAAAGCTCAGGAAAGGTGACTAGTCATGAACTTGTTTGCATTACTTCATCTCTTAAAGCCTTTATCAGCTCATCTGTAAAATGGGAATAAATATATATCTCATAAGTTGATTGTGAAGAGTAATAAATTTTTTATGTATGTTACTTGTTCATTTGACTTTGGCCTCTTAGTCATGAATGTAGAGTGTGAAAATTTCCCTTAGGGTTTTGTGGGCTTTTCTTATTTGGATGTCACAAAGGGAGGGGAAAATTGTGGTAAGTCACTCAGGGAAGAACCATCACTTCCTACTGCCACCTCTGCAGCCTCTTTCTCCAACCTTGATCTTTTAGGTTGTGAGAAGTTTCAGCTTTAATGCAGAAGGCTTTTACAGCTAGTAACAACTTCTTTGTGAGAAACCGTAATCAGTTTCTGTTCTTTGATTCATTGGCATGGCAAGCAGTTAAACTTCAAGTCCCCATTTGGAATCTTTGTGTGACCCACAGTGTTGAGCAGTGGCAACTTGAAATGGCACCACAGGAGACCAGGCCTTCTGGCAAAAGTGACCTCGCTGGTGCCCTCCTTGGGATGGATCTGTGTGGTTATAAAACTCTGGGTATATGCATTTTTACTCCTTGTGTCATCGTGAAAGACTAGAGAGTCGGTGGACCACACTCCCCCAGGACCTGTGTCATTGAAGTTAGCTCCATGCAGTGGGACAGAAGTGTCCCATCTGTACCCAGCTTGATCCTACAAAGTGGAAGGCCCAGAGATAATCAAGCCTAACAGAGAAAGAAAACCTATCTTGCTTCCCCTTCCTGGGAAGGATAGTCACCACCTCAGCATTGAGTCAGTGCACCTAGGAGAGGAAATGGGTAGTTGCCTTGAACTTTCTGGGCATATGGTGAATTAAATGTGGAAGGTACAGTCACGTTCACCCAGGATATAATTCATAAAATTCCTTGATGGGAAATACTATTATTGTCTTCATGTTATGGATGAGGAAATTGAAGCAGAGAAATGTTAAGGATTGTACCAGGTTAAGGCTTCTTGACCCTAGCATTCAAGATAAGCTCTCCAAGGCTATTACACTGAACTGTCCCTCAGCTTGGGTCATCTGTCTCCTGTTCCATAGGCCTTATGCATGGTATTAAAATTGCCTGCTTTTTTGTTCCAGGGATTTGATCCTTGTTCTGAGTTCCACCATCAGAATGCCTGCAAGAGACATCAGGGACATTTAGCAAAAGTACTTGTTTAGGAAAGTACTGCCTAAAACATTTCAAATAAAGAGGTGCTACTGGGAGGAGACTTGGTGGTAGATCCTGTGTTCTGTTTCAGTTATGTTAAGTGCTCTTCAGACCTTCCTAAAGCATGACTCCATTGCAAAAAATAAAATAAAGTTAGCACGATAGCAAAGGGATGATAAGAATAGTTACCCATAGAGAAGGGAGAAGAAACCCCACAAAACCTTTTTTAACTGCTCCTTTGAGGCCATTACTGTTTTAGAAGTTGCTCCCCTCTGCTGCCCTGGAAGCAAACAAACTGCGATGCCCCCGCAGGTTTCCCTTGTGTTGTTACTTATCTACATGGGGGGGGGGGCCGGTAAGCCCACTGGGCAGAGATCACATCTACATTTACAGGACTTTCAAAAATATTTACTTTACCGGAGGGGCCAATCCTTCTTCCCAAACCAACCTGCTAGAGAAAAGAATGCACTTTTTTAGAAACCTAACAGGCTTCTCCCAGTGCCCAGGTTGAATGACCCAGCCTGCTGCCCAACCCATGGAACAGAAGCTTCCTGGAAATTGGGCAGCACTGAAATGACCTAGAGTTGGGGTTGTCTTGGAGACGGTTGTAGTGTGTTGGAATCAGCCGTGGG
This sequence comes from Dinomys branickii, assembly GCA_004027595.1. NCBI lineage: Eukaryota > Metazoa > Chordata > Mammalia > Rodentia > Dinomyidae > Dinomys > Dinomys branickii. The sequence continues at coordinate 116,422 of PVLD010002265.1, forward strand.
GCTGCGTGTCCACTGCTGCCGACCTCGCCTAAGGGAAGGAAGGGCAAGGTCAGGAAACCTCGGAAGGAGCAATTCTGAGCGGAGCGTTGATTTGAGCCAATACGTTTACATCTCACACTTCCTTTCTCGGTGCTTCCATTTTCCAAGCAAGTGTTCCCCTTTTCTACCTTGCAGTACAGTCACTGCTGTTCTCAGCGAAGCTTTGGCGCGCGCCCACTGGGAGACATGATCAGAATTCGCCATGCTGGATGCGCCTCACTCCACACCCCTGAGTCAGACACCGTGCGGGGAGAGCAGAAGCCCACAGTAGGACCCAGCTTGCCCACCTCTGATGCTGTGCCACGACTCGGACTCGATTCCTATCCTTTTGCATCCAACCATTACAAAAAGATCGGCTCTCGGGATGAAGATGACACTCTTGCTGCTAAGATGGCACGCTGTTCCTCAAATGAAAATTTGGAATTCTCAGGCTATAACTGCGAGTATTATAGACACCGAGGTGTTTATTATTTACTCCTCAGGAACAGAGAACTTGCTGTTTACCGGGTAGTAAAAAATATGTAAAGGCCTTCAATAATATTTTTACTGCAAGGGAAGCATTTTTCAGCTTCCTAGTCATTTCAGATATGAATCCTGCAAGGGACATTCTTTCATTCTTCTCTCCCTACAGGCATAAACATACAGCATTTTAAGCTTGAAACACACAATGTTATCTACTTCTGGTGTCTTATGTAACTTTTCAGGAATGTTGAAAGACTTTCCGGGCTCCGTGAGGTTGGAAATGGGGAAAGGAGAGAAGGGGGCTGGGATAGGGTTGGGGGGAGTTCGGGGGAGCAGAAAAACATACGCTTTTTCCATACATCACCACATTGGCTGTTTGTAACATGAAGTTATTACAATTAAGATACAAGCCGGATGTGTGGGCTAAAAAATCTCAGCTGCTATCCCAAGCATGTATTGATAATGGAAACTTGGAGGAAGCAATCTGGAGAGTTGTTGTCTTTAGTGTTTTCTTATGCAGAGGACAAACTATATGGATTAGTCAAAACTTGCTGCTGCTTATCTTGGAGAAGAGAAAACTGTTTATTTTGCTGTGAAAGGAATGTTTCTGTCAAGATTTTAAGTGTCAGTCTTCTGGGTCAGGTCTAGGTCTTTACATTGTCCACTCCAGCACATGAGCCCATTGTCTTGCTTAAAACGATTATTTGAGAGTGGCTAAATGACATGCCAAGCAGCACGAGCTACAAGGATAAGAATAAACATTCAGATATTCACATCCAGAAATCCTTGATTACCTTTTACCCAATTAAATTTGAATTAACCTATCCACATACGCAAATACCCCTCCAGGTCCAATTTCATTAGAGAATATCCTATTTTTCATGCAAGACACAATCAGGGAAAATCTGAAAAATGTTCTGGCTTTTTTATTTTTTGCAAATATAATGCTAAGTTAATGGAAATAATCAAAACCCTCAAGTCACTAGTTTAGAAGTAAAATAGAAATTGTTTTAATCAAGACAACGGGCTCATGTCCTGGAATGTACAATGTAAAGACCTAACTCAGACCTAACTGATGCTTAAGACTCAACAGAAAGATTTCTTCTGCAGAAAAATAAGCAGCTTTCCCCTAGAGAAAATGGAGCAATGTTTTCTCTAATCCATGTGGTTGATCCTATATTTAGCTTAGATAAGTACTAAGCAGAAAGCAAAACAATCTAGAAATATTATGTATAGGAAAACACTACACAGTAGAGAAAGAAGATAAAGCTTTCTGGACAGTTAAACTTCAAGGTCAACTACAAGGTGCATATGATGAACTTATATAATGAGATGTCTATCACATTTTCTTGGCACTTTGTAAATTACGTTTCAGAATTTTTTGGCTGAGCATATCAGCATGTGTACTATGACATCATCTATAAAGTAATTAAAACTTCCATGTTACTATTTGTCTCCAATAAAATGAAAACTAGATGGGGATGATTCCTTGGTGGGCAGTTATCTACAAGAAGAGATTGGCCTGCCATGTTATTGACTCAGTATACATATGAACTCATGAATATACAAGTGGAGTAATATCTCAGGACTATTGTCCATCCTGAAATATCCCATCTGTTCTGTATCAGCTCACTCCCTTCCTAGAAATCACTCAGCTAAATTATTTGAGTTGCAAAATGTGAAATACAATAAATGTGAAATTACAGCAACATCTAAAATTGTTTCTGGAAGACCTTCCAATAAAAGCTGAGGACTGGGAAATTCAAATGGGTAGTCTGCGCTTTAAAGATTAAGATAACTTTAGGGTCAAATCCTTGCAAAGTGTCCTATGGTGAATTTATGAGTCTCAACAAGTAAAGATACCCTCAGAGAAGAGGAAATGCATACTTACCAGCAACAAATAAGAAAGTTCCCTGACTCTCTGCAGAGGGGAAGCCCTTGTGCAGAAGGACCATTCAGATGATCTTTACTAGAAGTGGAATGATCCACCCTTTGGACTCTGCCCACCAGGAGAGGACCTAATCAGATACACTGTTACAGCCTTCAGCTGACAAGTCTGTGTGTTAAATAGAGAAATAGATGCACATGAAAAAAATAACTTCCTTAGACAGAAAGGGCTTCACGTGTTCCGCAGACCAATGAAAAGGCCCAGTAACTGGGGCACTAGGACCTGCTCTGGATGGGTTCAGAGGAGGACCTCTGACTGACCATGGCAGCAGCCCCGCAGATACAAACACTGAATTCCATTTAACATGCCAGAGAAGAATACTCAAGAAGGGCTTTTATCTGAATGTGTTCACAAAATCTTCCTCACATTTCCCTCTTCCACAGGGAGGAGAAGATACAAAACATTCGCCAGATCTGTTGCAAAGAACCAGACAATGTGAAGGTCCTTACTTGAGATACGTCTGTTCTGTTTTTTGTTTTTTTTCATTGTAATGTCTTGTAGAGGATTCTTACAGAAGTTTCCAAAAACAAACAAAATGGGCCAATCCATGAAAGTGGCTCATACCGCTGGTCACTTTACATGCCTTATGCACCCCTACCTACATTTATATGTAGAACATATGCTTGGAGACCTTGATCTAAGGGAAGACTGTGCAGCTGTCTAATTTCTTCCTTCCTCTCCATCATCTAATACAACTTCTAGAGAAGGACTAAATTCCAAGAAAAATCACTCCTTGATTCTTCCTACCTAATCAACTCCCTATTGGGCAATGACTACTCCCTAAAATCACATGAGGGGAATCCATGATATTTTGTTGCATGCAGAGTTCATTTTATCTGTAGTTACTTTTCTGTAGCATTGCAAAACATCAAAATTCAAAGTAAATTTAGAATCTATCTGCTCCAATAGTTTAACATAACGAAAGTAGGAGCTCTTCTGTGTTCCATTGTCCTGGAGAGACCCGGGATGGCAACACAGCGCCTCCAGGGGCAGGGAGCCCCTTTCCATTTTGTGGTGGATTCACAACTGGTGGGCCACTTGTGACACCCAGCTGAACTTAATCAGCATGGTGCTGGGCATGCAGGGCCCACCTGAGGGTTGCTGCTGTTTTTCCTGTTGTGAACACTACTGTTCTTACCATCAAAGGAGTTTGGGACCTTGCTATCCCTGAGAATGGCTATGGCTCACTTTGTGGAGCTCTGGTTCTTACTTTGAGCAAGACTTCCTGGCTCCAGAGGGGAAGATGATACATGACTCAGTCTCCCGGAGAACCTTGTCACACTGGCTTTCCTGTTATAAACTCGGCTGTTTTCACCATTGGAAGAGATCAGGACCTCACCATTGCTGAGGATGGCTATGGTACTTTTCAGGGGTACTCTGGTTCTTACTTTGAGCATCACTTCCTGGCTTCAGTGCAGATCCCTCAACCTGCTGGCACAGACCCTTCATCCCACTGGCGCAGACTTTCTAGCTTCCACTGCTGACCTTTGGGCCATCCCAGCACAGATCGATGAAACAGACCTGCATGAGATATTGCTGTGGGCTCTGGGCCTCTGGATGGACTCATGAGGGGGCATTGTTATGGGCTCTAGGTCTTCAGCTGGACTCATGCAGGACATTTCTGTGGGACCCAGGCCCTCAGCTGGATTCTTTGAGTCTTTCATGTGTGGACAGATCTCCTGCACTCTCTTTATATATACCTCTTTGGGTGACTATTATGAAATAATCCTATAAATTGTGTGTCCTTTATTGTTCCCCTTGCAAACTCTGACTACAACATTTCTGAAGCAACTTTAAATTTTAGAAATGTCTTCACTGCATCAAAGTTTGGTTCTCTGGAGTGACATAGACTAAGCGGTCTCTAGACTTTGGATTTGAAAATATATATTGTAGACCATTGTCCCTCTGTTCCTTGTAGGTTAGGCAATCTCTTGGGAGGAGTTTATGATAAAAAGTTGACAGGGTTAATTCAAAGATAAGTTGGCGTAAATGTATGCTTGTTACTATTTTCATGCATGGTAGCCAGTATGAGTGGAACAAACCTCTCAGATTAGGACAAGAAAGACTAGACTAAATTCTTTTTCTAATAGAAGGAGAAAAACACCGCACCATCTCCTGAAGCCTTACAAGGTGCTTGTTGTGGTTTTGGGAGTAGTAGCTCTGACTTGAGAACAGCTTGGTTTCCCTTAGAAATGGGGCTGAATAATCCCAGAGGTCTGTGGACTCATAAACTGTAATCCAACACCATAAGTGATAGGAGAGAATCTTAGTAATAACATTGCTTATCACTGAGTGTAACAACACAGGTAACAAGAATTTACCCTTGCTATTCCCCATAGTGCGTCTCAGGCCAGGTCAGACGTGCTAAGTGGGGCTAAGGAGAGCTGTCAAAGGAGCTCCAGAGATATGCAGGCTCCAGACAGAAGCCCGCCATGGTACAAGGCACATCCAGGAAGCTTCCAGTAGCCCAAGGACACAGAACAGCATCCAGCTGCAACTCACTGCTGCTGCAGAAAAAATCAGAGGAGGGAAAATTGAAAGCTATAGAATGATGTTGTATGAGATCCTGTTATTCCTGTTGTAGAGTTGTCTCGTCCAAAGAAATCTTTGTCAGTATTGTTCATTAGAGAGTGTAGCAGTGGAGGGCCGTGTTCTTGCTTCTCTCTGACCACAGGAATTTGCTCAGACCTGGAGCACCAATTCCATGTGTCAAGAAGGAAGATACAAATTTCTCAGGGCAAAAATAGCACCTCTAACCCTTCTCACCTAAGCCAAAATGATCATTTCCTCCTTTGGGCTATATGTTGCTATGACTTTTTAAAGTGGACATGCCTGCCCCACTCCCCGAACTGAAGGACTGGGGAACATGTGTTTCTCCTCCACCGGCCTGTCCGCATCTTCACAGTCAAACCCCTGTATTAATGGTAGCATCCCCTGTGATTCAATGTCCCTCACACACATGGAGCAATTGCTAGCTTTAAGGAATTTCCTTTCAAAGAGCAAATCTCTTTCTAGAAAAAGTGTAGTATATTCCAGGGTCCTCTAAGGTAATGAGAGAATCCATACTTCTAATCCCCCAGGCCCAGGGTGGCCCTGAGAGGCTCCAAACTTTCTGGGAGGGAAGTAGTACAGAAAGTTCTAGAGTACTCAAATAGGTGCTTGCTGAATCTACACAGCATAAACAAGCAACTGACTAGGGTTAAAAAAATGTGGTTTCATGACTTTATTGTATTGCAGAAAAGTTATATATAAATATATGTGATATAAATGATATGTTATATATATATGTGATGATGAGCAAATATTTTATTTTCTTCCCATATGAAAAATGTCACATCAGGGCATGGTGGTACATGCCTATGGTCCTAGCACCAGGGAGGCTGAGGCGGGAAGACTGCAACTTGGAGCCCAGTCTGGGCTACATAAGGAATTCCAGGCCAGCCTAGTTCTACAGCACTGATAAGAGACCTTTTAGCACTTTCACTGATACAAAGTCTGCCCCAGCATGCGTGCAATAGGTTTGTCACTACTGCTCTAAAGAAAGAGCGAATCTAAAACAGGTGGGATATAGTAAGATTAGTATTTATAAAACATGACCCTCTTAGGTGAAAACAGTTTGCATTAAAAAATCCATAGTTTTTATGTATAGGTTCAATCATAAACTAAAAGATCAAAAATATATTGAGGAATATAGAAGTTAGATCTAAAGCAGATCAGAAAAAAATTCAAACAGATATCCAAAATGGAATCAGAGTACACCTACTCAATGTCTGTGCAGTCTGGACCTAAATCCAAGCCCCCGAAACAGTAATAAAGAAAATTCCTCCTGAAAGACACAGGTTGACCTTCCCTCTAGGGAACTGCAGAATCTAAAGCATGTGAAAATTAGTGGTCACTTAAAAAATGGACTTCTGAAGTTTGGGCTTCTTACCTCTGTAAGCATCAAATTTACTTATGCAATTCTGATGACAATACCACATAGCAGACAAAATGGAAATACTGTATATTGCCCAACGCTGTTTCCGGAAATGAACTCATTGTACAAGTTCTCCAACACCTTCTTGGGATGCTTAACCAGTGCTACATTTGGATCTTTCCCTGAATCAGAAACACCCCAAAGTGGAGAACATATGTACATATGGATACATCAAGAAGGACACACACTCCTGCTGTGTGTCCAAAACAAACAACAGCCCACCAGGGAAAACAGTGCCTGGCATTGAGGCTACTAGCTGTGATCATAATATATTGTGAATGTTTAAAAATTTTTTTTAAAGTTATTACAGCAAAAGACACATCGCCATTAATTCCCTTCCTTCAGACACACTTCGTCATCCTGCCACTTTCTGACCAGTTCGGGAAGTCCTGTTCTGTGAGTATCTTTAACTGTGGTATTGTGACTACCCTGGTCTTGTACATTGAGTCAAAATATTCATGGCAATTTATGTCAAATCAAAATAGTATAGCATGTTTTCATTCACCAGACCTGGCTCTGTGAGGCTTCTGGCTCTTCCTCAAAGTCATAGTGACTTTTGAATGACATTTTTCATTTTGAATGAATTCAGGACACGGAGGGAGCCATGACAGTGCCATTAAAGACAGTGACGAAAGGGAACTTCCAGGACTGTTTCAGAAAATGCAGGAATGGATGGACAGGTGCATTCAGAAGAAGGAACTTTGTGGTAATAAATATTTTAAATTTGTACATTCACCTTAGTTTTTGATCATGCTCTGTATATCACGTATTTGAAATTGCCTGTTTCTAATGATGTATTTTTTTTCACTTTTGTTAAGCATTATTTTCATTTTTAGTATAATTTAGGAGAAATAGATATTCTTTTCCTTCAGGAATATTCCTTCTTAAAAAAAGAATATTCCTTCTTTCCTTCTGCATACCTGATAAGCCGGATTGAGTTTTATCAAAGAAATAAGAAAAAATGTGATGCATTTCTTTTAAAATTTCTTCACAATGATGTTGGACCTGGAAGAATGAGAGCACCTGGAAGAATTAGTTTTGATGACTTAAGAATAGACATGATTGGCCACCTAAGTTTGGTTTCTAAGGGCAGCAGGCCCATCTACCCAATTCATGATTACAGGAGAGAAGCTAGAAGAAATCTTAGGCAGTTAATCTTACTTTGTGAAGTTGTGCCTATTCATTTAGTGGTTAACATCTGTTCTACAGTTTTCCCAGGATGACTGTGAAAGTCAAATTACATAATATATGAAAAATACCTTTGCAAATTAAAAGCACTAGAATAAGTACAGGTTTCTGTGTAACTATCAATTGGATATTTTATAAACTCTAAGTTCAAAGCAGAAAACTAGGCAGCAATCTTTTAAATCCATTTCTAGAATTCTCATGAGATCAGACTTTCAAGCCTTTGCAAATAGAAATTTATTAAAGAAAAAAATCATCCTTTTCTGACATTTTTATCTCACCAAAAAAGTCAGAATATTTCCCAAGACAGGTCAGTTCGAATGCCCCTAATGGCTAGCTGCCTAGATTGACTAAATTTTCAAAGAATGATATTATGAAGTGTGAATTTTCAGCCTATTCTCTTGGTTTGTAATAAATTCATTCTGAAATATTTTTATTTCATAGGCTTGATTTCTTCACAAGTTTCGTGAACTCAGCATTAAATATAATTTCTTTTCACTTAAGGGAAAGGAAATAAACTACATTCTGCCAATAGATAGTTAGACAGTATCACAGCAGCTTTAAAAACCCCAAGACTTTGGAAACAGGAAGCAAATGAGGCTTCTAGTTGTCTTCAGACTACAAAGCCATAAAATGATGAAAATATTTTTTCTGTAAAATATTTTATCGTGATGTGTTAGTTTTAAAGAAAAATTGAACAGAAAATACAGTGAGTTCCCATATACTGTCTTTATGATCAACATTTTGCATTATCATAGTGCATTTGTTACAACTGATAAGCCAATATGGATACATTATTATGAACTGAAGTCTATGGTTTATATAAGGGTTATCTCTGTGTGCCTACCATCTCTGAGATTCCATGACAGTAAAATGGTACATAGTTATCCCTGCAGTATATGCAGTAGTCTAGGATTTTCCTATGTAACTCCCTTCCTCCCAAGCCCCAGCTACAATTAATCTTCACATGATCTCATAGTTTTATCTTTTCCAGAATGGTACACTTAGTTGTATATCATGCATATAAATTATATAATATTTTCTTATTATTTTCTTTCACTTGTCAATATTCATTTAAGATTTCTCATCTCTTTTGTATGGCTTGAAAGCTCATTTATTTGTAATTCTAACATTCATTTTATGAAAATATTATACTTTATTTTTCCAGTTATTTACTAATGGACATTTTGGTTCTTCTAATTTTTAGCAATTATGAATAAATCTGCCATGAGCATTTGTGTGCAGGTTTTTAATGTACATATAAATGTTTAATTCACTGCAGTAAATGCCCAACAATGATTGCTGTGTTATATCACAAGACTATGTATAGCTTTGTATGATACTGTCAAACTGTGTGTCAAAGTGAGAAGTATTTTAAAATACTTTTCAAAGTCACCAAAAGATATATATTGCATGCTATGAATTTATTCATCATTCCTGTAGTGCATGATATTCAAGACAAATTCAGTAATAGACAAGTGTGTGTGATTTGTTGGCTTACATTAAGAGAAAGCCTAATATTATTCACATCTGATGAAGAAACAAATTATTTTAAATATTTGGGTTGGGCTGGGGATATAGCTCAGTGGAATAAGCGCCTGCCTAGCAAGCGCAAGGTCCTGAGTTCGATCCCCAGTACCGCCAAAAAATAAAAATTAAAAAAAAAATAATAATGACTTAAATATTTGGGTTTTTTATATATGACCCTCATTTAACTTATATATGTATATCTCCCTAACAGGCCCTGATGCATAGCCATTAAGAAACTCTATTTAAAAATATTAGTCCCATCTTTATTTTTACATTACTCCATGTCTTTCATTATTCTCAGAGTCCTTCAGCTACAAATAAAATCCCCAAAGAATGCCTTGCCATTATCATGACCTTGTAACATCTTTGCCAAAGAGCAGGAGCATCACAGGGGCATGCTCTGTGTCCTCCTTTCTCTCTGGGCCAGATTGGTGTCCTTGACCTGAGCCAAAACCAGTCACATGGCTCATTCCAAATGTTGTTCCTCTAAGACTCAGTCTTTTATTATATTAGGTAACAGCCTCTGCTTCCTTCTCTAATCACCCAAGGACCTTTCATCTGACTCCTTAGTACCAAATAAATGTACTGTGGCACCCCTTATCCACAAGGGACATGTTCCAAGAAATTCTTATAAATGCCTGTAATGGCAGATAGTACTGAACCCCATTAACTGTACTTTTCTTACACGTACACACTATGATGACACTTGAGCTATACATTAGGTACAATAAGAGATTAACAAAAACAAATAAGAGTGATTATAACAATACTGTTCATAAAACTGTTTCAAACTTATGAATTGCTGATTTCTGTAATGTTCCATTCAGTATTTTCTAATTTTGATTGAATCCAGATAACCAAAACCATAAAAAGTGAAGCTACATTATTATGCATGTATTCTAAGAACACAACTTCCTCTCTTCTTCTTCCTTCCTTCTGTCTTGCTTTCTGCCTATAATTTATTGAGTGTAGACTTGCACAGTGATAGACATAAGACCCTGCTTTGTGTGGATGAGTCCTGAACTTGATGGAGAGGTAAGCCAATAACCAGAAAAACACAAGACCATGTGTTATGTGATTGTATGTTATGTGTTGGGACCATGAGATATGTGATCAGAAGTTTCTTGAAACTTTCTCTTTCTACAGAGAGGGGTGGAAGGTTTTCGCAGGGCATCATGGGAGTATGGCAAGCTAAATCTTAAGATGTGTGGGAATCTGTTTAATGGGTAGGCTCATGGACGTCAGCTGGAAAGATCACTCCTGATCAATATAAACCTGCAGGTGAAGGCAAAAGAGTAGCTGTCTAGGACAAAGTAGTGTTGTAGATAGAGGAAGAACCCTAGCTGTTCTAGAAACCACAGAGATGGGGCCAGCTCCTGCTGGTTCCCCTCGATGAACCACCCCTATGCCTGGGGATGTTCATTTGTATACATCTGAGGGCTCCTCTTTCTCTAATTTAACCTGAGACAAATCCAGTTTTCAGTGGAGACAAAGCTCCAGTATTCTGCACAGCTCTGAATGTAGGACGCAAGTGACCACTTGCTAGAAATCTGCCCTGAAGAGTAAATATTCCTTGCTCTTTAGAGAGAAGAGCCGAATCAATATCAATGGTCTAGGACAGCCAAGCAAGATTAACACCACAGGGGAGGTTGATAGAAATGCCAATTTCTGGGACCTCCCTGCACCCCGAGAATCAGAAATTCTGGGGTAGATTCTACCAAGCTCTCCAGGGAACTCAGAGGCCAGCAAAAGTTCTGGAACACTACTTTAGTCAATTTTAGCTGTCATTGAAAGGAAGACTGAAATCTTAATTGAGCCTTGATTTTGTCATTTATAAAATGATTCTAACTAAATAAAAACAAATACCTGATATTGTAGGAAGGGGCAATTTGAGGATTCTGGTGTAATTGGTACTGCGTACTATGTGTAGAGTAATGTAATCCACTGCTTCAGTTTCTCAAGATGTAGCCAATCTTTAGAAATGCTGCAAGAGTACCAAAAGGATAATAAAGGAGAGTAAACTGTAAAAAGCATAGGACTTTATTTGCCATGTTCAGTAGTAAATGTTTATAGCACCTCACAGGCCAGGTGAGGAAGCACAGGGACCCATGTGGGTGACTTTGAGGAGTGTTGGCAGGCTGGGGGCTTGCCTTGGTAAGGTCAGGGAGAGGGGCTGAAGGGCCAGAGTGTATTGATAAATATTTACAGGCAAATCATTGAAGAATGAGAGGAGTTCTATTATAGTTGAAAGGCAATAGGTCATTTTTGAATAGTGGCATCTGAAACTGGAAACAAATTTGTTGCTGAAATACAAATTGGAGGAAATTGCTTTTGTGGGAAAACATTTCCTCTCCTCAGTGGGTTTCTCTTTTGTGTTCTGCCTGTTCTAGTCGTGGAATTTCAGAGTGACTGGAATCTCCTGATAGGGGCCCAGCTTCTGTTCCAAGCTCCTCACCACAGCTTTAGACAAGGTGCCCGTGCCTGGGGTCTGCTTTTTGTCCTGGGAGATAATGACCTTAAGGCCTCTCTCTCTGTCCAATGTTATAAAATCTGCAAGTGATTGTTTCTAATTGCAGAGCATTAAAAAGAGAGCTTAGAGAGCCTGCAATGGTTGCCCTAATCTTTCCTTTCACCCTTACAGTGATTTCATAACCAAGAAATTGTAAATCATGACCTTGAGCTCGATACTATGAAAAATTTCTGAACAGAGAGAGGAGTTTGTCTCTCTGAAGAATATGATAAACAACAAGAAATAAAGACAGTTGAACTATTTTCTAAATAATAATAACCCAGTGTTGGCATCATGCACTAGGAACTTAAAATAAATTTTGAAAAAGACAGACAACACCAATGCTTGGTAACAGATGTAATCACAATTCTCACATACTAGTAAGGGTATAAAGTTGTATAACCACATGGGGAAAAGAGACACCATTTTAAAAGGAAACTAAATATATACTTCATTTATTATTCAGCAATTCCACTTGAAAGTATTTACTCAAGAGTCAAGAAAACCTAAATCTATGAGGAGTGGACAAAAATGTTTGTGGCACTTTACTTACAATAACACCAACTAGAATCATCACAGGTGTTGGTCACCAGGGTAATGAATAAACAAATCACGGAATATTCATGTAAGGAAATAGCATTCAGTAATAAGATGGGGTAGGGTACAGATACATGCTTCATGGACAGACCTAAGCAATGTGTTGAATGAAAGAATCCTATTATAGAAGCATATATTCCTCTCCATGAAATCTACGTTGGAAAAAAATCCAAAAAGGTTTTTTAGGAAGTGTCTATTTACTGAGAAAGGACATGAGAAAAAATTCTGGGATGCTGATAATATTCTCTATATTTTTTCACAAATTTGGACTATATAAGTATATGTATCTGTCAAGTTCAGTGTACTCAAAGATCTATCCATTTCACTGTGTATAAATTTTACTCAAAGGAAAAGCTGTAGACACATACTAAACTCTTTGGATACATAGTGTAAAGAATTTAGGGATGAAGTACACTGACATCTTCAATCTACTTTGAGATGTGTTAGAAAAATAAAAGCTTGACCTGTTGGTTGATGGGCTGAAGTTTGGGTAAATGAACAGACACTGGATAAAGCATGCGTAGACAATGGGAAAAGTAGACCATAGAAGACTATAAGAAAATGTTGAGAAAAATTTGTCAATGTGTGAATAACCCTGAAAGTTTAAAAAAAACATCTAGCCCTGGATTGTATCTCCAATATTCCAATGGCGGATGTCAGGAAAAGAGTGTTTTCTAGGTACTTCAAGACAGTCACTGGCAGATTCTTTGATGTGTGCCTGAGAATGCTTTCTGTGTGCCATGGTTCAAGTATGAGCTAAAACTGTGAAAATGTCCCACTGTCATTTCCTCTTCACAACCCAAGCCAAAGCGCATTCCAGTAGGGTTTCAGGTTAAACCACGGAGTAAACACTAGCAACATTTTTAAGCATTAGGAGCCTAAAGGCTTAGTATCACCTGGTGTGGCAGGGGTCATCCTGGCTATATTATATTGGAAGACACCAAGGCTCAGAGAAGTTAAATGAACTTTGATTCCATCACATAATTAGGTCCAGCTTCATGGACTATAACCAGAACAGCTGCACAGAGCCACACATTCAGAAAAGCTCTGTATTTATGGTCGACGCTCTGTTATCCTCTGCTGAAATCCTTAACTCTGTCATTGAGTTTTTGTTTTAAAATGAAGGCTAAGGGTGCAATAGAGCATGCACCAGGGGCTTGCAGCCTTAACTAGGAATGGTCTTTGTCCGTGTCACTCAGATGCAGGACACTGGCTCGCTCCCCCATCCCCTTTCTACGCCTGGGATTGCTGCTAGTCTAGGGCCCAGGAATTGACCATCTGAAAAGATAGACTCATGTTCCACTGTCACTGTCAGTCCCCAGCAGAGCCTGGGCAAGCCCAGAGGAAGGGGCGAGAAAGTTTGGTCTGGGCCTTGACCCTGGGAGGGGCTCTGTGGTCCCACACACACTGACCGAGGACCTCCTACTAGACCTGCCTTCCAAAGGTCCGCATCATCTTCCAACACTTCCGCCCCAGGAATCCTGCCTGCAACACACGAGCCTGTGGTGACGCTCAAACTATATCCACGCCACAGCAACTACCTACCCCAGTGGGGGCTGGCACATTCATTTGGCCCTGACTCCTACACATTTGTAGCCACTTTTGCACAGACTTAGGATGGCTAATAAATGACAGACTAGACTCTGAAACCAACTCTATCTTACTCCAAAACTCCTACTTTTAGCAACAGAGATGTTTAAGGCATTGTACAAGGTCCTGGGAAGCATAAAAATAAGAATCAATTGCAGTTTCTTACGTGAGAAGTTTACAGCCGAGAATAAATTATCATCTCTGTCCTGGAGAGGCTGCTCTGGGATGACATGGGGGAGCAACAATAGGAGCAGGAGGACCATTCAGAAGAATTTTTGCTCAAAGCCAAAATGTGAGGTAATAGGTGCATAGGCTAGAGAAAGTTAGGTGGGGATGGCCATTTCCTGAAATAAACTCCAATGTGGTGACAAAGACAATACAGAAAGGATGAGGTGATTGCTTAGCTTTGGGTGGGAAGGAAGTCAAAGGTGGTCCCAGCTTTCTCACCTCCCCCACATCCCATAAATTCTCACTCCTCATTTCTCATCCTAGGAGCACTGCTATTAAAAGTTTAGTAAGCATTCTGATAGCCTTCATTTTATTTTGTATGCATCGTAGCACAAATAACCATATATACATGCAATCTTTTTTTAAAAATAAGAATTATAGTCTATTATTTTGCAAGCTGAATTTTCATTTAATTGGGTAACTTGGATAAACTGTCTATCTATGTATCTATGTATCTATGTATCTATCTATCTATCTGTCTATGCAGGCTTCAGTTCAGAAAAGAGATCACAAGTCAGCGGCGTAGATTTGAGGAAAGACTGTTGTCTTGGGGCTGCTGAAGGGTCAAGAAGGGAGGGGTGTTTAAGTCATGCAAGTTTGATTTAGTGACCACACTGCATAATCCATGTGAAAAAGTGGATAAATTTTGAGTGGCTTATAATGTCTTGTCACGTGATCTTTGCTGTCAGAAAAAGCAGCATACTCAATACATGTGTGTGTGCACATCACAGTATCTTCTAAGCTGACTCAAGAAGCATGATCATTATTGCCTATGTACTCTGGGAATCAGCACCCAGGCTCTGTTAATGTTGGAACAGCATCATCCGACGGGGGAACACACATCGAGTTCTTAAGTGTTCATTTGTTTCACAGGTGATTTACCTACTTTAAGAAGAGTAGTTCATTTACTTTATACCACTTGTGGAGTAATTTCATCTCATTGCAACAATTATTTTGAAATCCAAAATAATATTAATATTTTTATTTTGCCATTACACATATTATCTGTATGTTCTCGCTGCTGCAGTATTATGTTGGGTGGTACATTTAGGAATATGAGACTTGTCCCCTTATTTTTTTAAAAAAAATATCTTTTGCTATGTTTCAACATTCCACTTATTTGTACTTGTCTTTATCAGTTTTTCCCTCATATTACTAAGTTTTGATTAAACTAAGAAGAAATTAGAAAACTAAATTGCTTAAATGTCATGTTAACTTGTGATCCTGCTTTGAGAGCAAGTGAGGATCTGTGAGCACTACTCAGGGACTCTCTTCACTAGTCTTTCGTTTTCTTAACTTCAATGTTAGGAAGATAGACAGGAAAGTTGGTATTGAGGAGGGCCTGACTTTGGAATAATGGAACTGATTATGTTTAGTGATACTAAGGTAACTTGCAACAGTCACTTTCCTAACATATGCAGATAATGACAAGGTAAACTTTTATTTCCTAAGGTTACTCCTATATTTTCATGAGTCATTTAGGGACCCTAAAGTAAAAAAGATGCACATCGGTGTGCAGTTTATAGATAACAGAAAGACTCTATTTGTTTTTCTTTTGAGACAGGGTCTTGCTATATAGTTCAGGTTGGCCTTACACTCACTATATATGTTAGGCTGGCCTTGAACTTTGACAATCCTCCTGCCTCAGCCTTCTGAGTGCTGGAATTATAGGCATGTGCCATAATGCCTGGGAAACTGCACCTATTGTAAGCATTACAGATTTCAGAGCAAACAATCAGATAATGGAAGAGCTAGTCCTATCTCTTCTGCAATCAAAAAGTTTGGGAATTAGGGAGTCATTATCCTAAACTTCTCTACTATTCTGGGTTTAGATTGTCATTTTCTTATACATGGCTCTTATTTTACATGGCCTGAACTATGATCTGGGAATGAAGGATGAGATCAGTAAATATGATTGGCTCCCAAGTCAGGTACCCACCGAGAAATCTGGGTCAGAAAATAGATGTATGACCTGCCACTCTTGCTCCCTACGGACTTCAGGGCTAAAATTTACCCATAATTTGTTGTGATCAGTAGAACCTAAACCATGGTCAGAAACTCTAGCTGCAAGGGAGTCCTGGAAATGGAGATTTTAATTCGTTTAATACAAGCAGTTACATCAGAAGAGGTTGGGAGCTGATGTGAAGGGACCCTGACATGTCATGGATTCCTATTCTGTCTTCATGTTTCATTTTCTCTGATAATTCCCTCTGCTGCACAAGAGATACTCTTCAGTATCTCTTTAGTATCTTTTCCACTTTACAAAATCATGTTCCATTGCTGTTTCTCTTCTCTGTCTTCACTTTTTTCTTTCTCTTCTCCCTCACATTTTCCATCCTGCCCTCTCTTTGTTATACTGACCCACACCTTCTCTGACCTACAGGTTTCAGGTCTAAAATTTTTTGATACAGTGCACATTTTCAGGAGAACCCAGAGAGATCTATAAACTATTTGGGTTATTGAAGAATTAACTGAAATTCTTAGTCATTAGACATATGTACACATATAAACTTTAAAACTTTAAAAGTTCAGATCTTCTGCCCGTCAATATCACATTGGAAGACTGGAAATTTCTCTTCCTCTATCTTCCATGATTCTTCCACAGATTTTATTTGAAATGCATCTTCTCATTTGCTATATTTGTTTAAAAATCTTCTGTGGCTCCCTGTTCCCTTGAGGACAATATACATACAATCTCCATAGACTGGACAAAAAACAGTTAGGTTTTGGCATGTCTTCCCTTCCATGTATTGCCCCTCTCTGCCCATCCCAACCAACTCTGTGCCTTCGCACAAGTCAGGAGGCTTCACATGTTTGTCTTTTTACATACAGGTCACTCTCTGAGGAATATCTCATTTATATTCTCCTACTTGATGAATACCTACTTGCATATACTACAAGAAACTTGCATATACAGTTAGGCTTGTGTTCTCATGTCCATTAAGTGTTGCCCCAGTGTTAATCATACCACCTTGACCGTGTTGTGCCAGCTATTTGAATCTCTGTGTCTTCTAATCCCTTTATTCTCACACCTGTTATTTTATATTATCTCCTTATCTACTGTATTCCTGGTTCTTTAAGTCAGATGCACTGAACAAGTCATACATCTACTTCTTTGTCTCCCTCACTTAATGACCAGCATCTAGTCATCCCCTCATTTGGTGAATAAGACAGCAGCCAAAGAAGTACCAAAGGAAGAAATACTAGCTCCGGGTTTTGAGCCATTGGCAGGATTTGAGCAGGATTTTAGGCAAGAAAACAAGGGTGAACGAAGGAGTGAGATGGCAGCTGTGAATCTGTATGTGAGAGGGGGGAAAAGAGAGAAAGCTAGAAGAGTGGACTCTCAGTTTAGTCAGGCAGTAAGACACCTCACTGAAGCCCTGAGAAGCTACAGCCTGATCATTCCACCCTGAAATAGATAAATTGGGGCAAAGAGCACATGTACTACACAGAGTGGAGAATGCAATCATGTTGATTTTGAAACAGAGAGAACTTCTATGGGCTAAGACTGAGTTTTATTATTCTCCTTATACACCATATCCATTTATAAAATTTGTGAATGGAATTAATATGTGTGTTAGATTTTTTGTTTTATTATAAACCTATAAATTATAATTGCATATATTTATGGAGAAGAAATTTATGCTCTCATTGATTGATGAATAAAGTGGAAAATAATTAAAGTAAGCTAATTAACATATCCATCACCTCAAATACTTGTTGTTTTTGTAGTGAGAACATTTGAAATTTACATTCCTAGCAATTTTCAAATGCATAGTGCAATGTTATTCATTATATTCAGCGCTCTGTGCAAAGATCTTAAAAATTATTCTTACTTTCTAACTGAGGCTTGGCACCCTTTGCCCACCTTCTTCCATTCCCTATGCCCCAGTCCCTGGTAAGCACCGTTCTACATTCTGCTTCTAAGTTTGATTGTTCCAGATCCCATATATAAGTGAGATTCTCAAGGCATGCATCCCTTTTCCTATTCCTGGCTATTTCTAGTAATGTAATAGTCTCCAACTCCAACCATTCTGTGGAAAATGAGTTTTCCTCTTTTTCATAAATAGGATTCCATTGTGTATATGTGTCACATTTTTTAATGCATTTAACTGTTGATGGAGACATGTCTGCAACTTGGCTATTCTAAATAGTGTTACGGTGAACATGAGAACACAGACCTCTGTTCAATAAATACACTGCAATTTTTTTGATAGATACCCCTAAGTAGAATCACTGAATCATATGCAGTTTTAGTTTTAGGTTTCTAAGGAAACTGTTTACAGTTTTGTGCAATGGCTACACTCCATCAGCAATATGCAAGGGTTCCTTTTTTCCATATTCTGCTCAGTAGTTGTTAATTTCATGAAACCTCATTTGCCTTATATTTGCTTTAGGTGCCTTTGCTTTTTTTTTTTCTTCCGGGACCGGGGATCGAACTCAGGGCCTTAGTGCTTAGCGGCAAGCACTTACCCCACTGAGCTGTACCTCCAGCCCGTGCCTTTGCTTTTGTGGCCAAATCCCAAAAAATAATTGCATACACCAATATTGTTTTACTACTATGTTTTCGTCTAGTGATTTTACAGTTTTTGTCTCAAGTTTAAAATTAATGCATTTGAAATTGATTGTCTTGTATGGTATAAGACAAATGTGCAATTTAATCCCTTTGCATGTGGATATCCAGATTTCCTGACACTATCAAAGCGATTATCTTTTTTTTCATTGTGCATTCTTGATATTTTTATTGAAATCATTTGACAGTTTATGTATAGTTTTATTCTCTATTCTGTTCCATTAACTGATGTATCGTCTTTATGCCAGCAGCATGATGTCTTATGTAAATTAGAATTTGATTAAATGTTAACTAAATATGTCAGAAAAATAATATTAAGGCATACTTAATCTATTGCCTTCAATATGGCTGAAACATCCCAGGAATTCAAGGATTGTTCATCACACATAAATCTTGGGAACTACCCAAATACCCATCAACAGAGAAATGAATAAAAACGATGAGATATTTTTGTATAATGGAGTACTACTCAGCCATAAAGAAGGATAAAGTTGAAACTTTTAAGGTGAAAATTTTAGAATTTTCACTCATAAGTGAAATAAATCAGACTCACATGTGTAAACATTGTATTGTCTCCCCAGGGAGAGAAACTGAGAGAGCAACAAGGTCTAAAATGTACAATAGATATTTTGAAATGGGAAAAAATTGCTAAAAAAGAAAAAGGAACTAAGATGGGGTGAACAGGAAAGGGCAAAAGAGGAAGGGAAAAATGCAAGTCAGTTATACTATTAGTGTCTCTTAGTTCATTAAAAAGGAAGGTTTGTGCTAATATTGATTGGAGAAATTTTTATGGCCATATCTCATACCCTGAGCAACTACTTTAAAGATAACAACATGCAATATATTAGCTGTTGTTATTCTCTATTATTTTGTTATGAAATTTCGTTTTACTTTTTTTCCATAAAATAAAGGGGTTAGTTGTAACAAATGTTTTATCATAAGCAGTTTCCATATAACCCTTTAATAACTGACTCTACTATTAATGGTTAAAGCTGATTTGGATAAAGCTGATCATCATAGTATTAATAAAGCCTGAAATACAATTGCATTTTAATAGTTTATAGGGTAAACTAATATACAGCATCTATTATAAACAAGGTAGGAAAAAATGTATGTAGTTTATCTAATTTAAGCCTCATGACAACCATGGACGGGAGGAATCACTAACCTTGAAGAAATTAAAGCTTAGAGAATTGAAATAACACCTCCAATACGACTTGGTCACAGGCAGAAGAGGTTTTATTGAGCTCCATGTCTGCCTACAGCATTTGAAAATAAAACACAAAATCATTCTTAGTATTCTAGCAAATGTACTAATAATTGATCTTATACTGAAGGATACTGAGTATCCTAATTATAAGAAGAACTTTGAATTCTGACTGAGCAAATTCTACTTCTCACACACATATACAGACTTTTTTTTTAATAGTGTTGGAAATAAGGGGTAGGGATGAGGAGGAGAAAGATAATTGCTTAGAAATGGTCATTAAGGCACTCTTTTATAGCCCTCAAAAACCTTGTGAAATTTAGTCACTTCAATTAATTTAGATACTTTTTCACCTAATATTTAAGATACAATTCAAAAGATGCTTAGAAGGGTTTTTAACTTAAAATGAAGAATTGTTGCACAAGCTCCAAGGGAAGACTTGGCATGTGACATTCTTTGAGGATTGGTGCGTTGTCTCTTCCCAATCCTTCACCCACCCTCCCAATAACGTAAAAAATTACTGCAGCTCTCTCACCCCTCAGTTCTGCAGATCTTAATGTAACTAGCAGAGCCCAGCAAAGACCAATCCCAGGGTTCTTGGGTAGTCCTTTAAGTAATTGCTGCTACTATCTTGGAACTATGTGGTATTTAGTCTTTTGACTCAAACGCATAATTTCATTGCAATGTAGGCTAGTTTAGTGAACTTAATGGCTATATCTTTAACTGGAAACATTGGTTCTGTAGCCAGTTTTCTTTATTGTAGAGTCTTTTGTAATTCAGGAATGGTGTTCTTGTTATGGTCTTGTTCTTCAGCTGCAGGAATTAAAGGTTCATCGGGAGCAGTAACACATTCTTCTACTAACAGAACAAAATGACCCCATGCATCTATATACAGTCACAGTTAGCCTTTCAGGCAACCTTTCCTTCTATTTTTAGTTTATCATTTAAGACCTTTCAAACAATTCTTTCTTAAAAAGAAGTGATCTTGCATAATTGCGACCTGTATTTCAATAAAAAATAATTGATCTCTGTGGATGTTTACTATTGTGCTTAAGTGTAAATGTCCGTTTAAGTATCCAGAAGATTATGGTAAGATAGAAAGAAGTTGGATTTTAGAAACTTTTGCTCTTTCTCCTCGCTAAATCTATATGAATAATTTCTAATACTTCATCCTCCAGGCAGGACAATACAATATTCATGACATCCCTGAGTGAACTCATTTCACACAGATAAATTCCACAAGTAGCTAGGAAGTGGCAGCTCATTGATAAGCTCCACAAAGTTCACAGAAATTGAGCCATAACATTCCCATTAGCTTTGTTTGGAGTGGTGATTAATGATAAAGGACAGAGACAAATCCAAGTTAATATAGATAGGAAAATGTTATCTTCCTCATCCTCCAAAATTTGGTTATCATTGGATAAACATTCCCTTCCGTGGAAGCCTTCCTCTTTCCCTCACAGCGGTATGTCAGCAGCACTGGGAACACAGTATAGAAGGATATAGTCTGTCCTTGCCTGACCAAGAACTCTCGCCCTTCATTCAAATGCAAGCATTCCTTCTACATTATCATCACCTCAGTGTCTACTTCTCATTTCGTTAGTCTCTTTTCTTCACACAGTTTCTAAATTTCCTAAAACTGAAATACAGATGGCATTTAGGAAGTTAGAAGTACAGACTCCACATAGTGATGTCTGAGAATTGCTCCCAGGGGAGAAGATGGGTAGGACTCTGACAACCCGGTAGAGGCTGGAAAATTACCTACCATGGTGCAGAGTCTGGCTGGTGATTTT
Source organism: Dinomys branickii (assembly GCA_004027595.1). NCBI lineage: Eukaryota > Metazoa > Chordata > Mammalia > Rodentia > Dinomyidae > Dinomys > Dinomys branickii. Next base: position 138,059 of record PVLD010002265.1, read on the forward strand.
GTGGACTCCAAAGTCAGACTTTGTTAATGCAAGGAGAGCAGGCTGACTCAAGCTAACCATTGTGGCACATTTTTCATTTGCATCCAAAGTATTTTGCTGAAGTGAGAAATAGAAGTGTCACAAAACCATCGCACCCATGCTGGCATCATTAGTGACATTTCCCCCCTGTAGATAGAGCTCCATGGGTGGACAAGTCACAGTCAGAGTTTGCTTAGACTCAGAACTTGAGGAGTTAGATGAATTAAGAGCTAAAGCACAGCCAGCACTCAGTTGGAGGCTCTGAGCTGAGCAGGATTTCAGTATGTAATGACATCTTTATTTGTAAGACACCCCAGAAAACTTGCTGAGGCAAAAACTTCAATCACATTTAACTGAGCAATTGTTTTCTGGTTAATATAAGACAGAGAATATTGCCAAGACATAATATCAACTAAAGGAAGATATCTATGTAAAGAAAAGTTTTCAAAATGTGCATGGTCGGATGGAAAAATAATTCCAAATTGTAAGAGCAATTCTATGGGGCATGGCCAAACCAGAAGTTAACTGCCAAATCTAGGTCTTGCCAATTCACAGAGAGTTGCCCTATCAGCGTCAGAGGAATGAAAGCAATAATCTACTTCCTAGTTCATGACTGCCCATAATAGACAGATTCCATGCCCTGGTCAGCAAATGTTGTAGAAACACCACCTCCAAACAAATAAACATACTAATAAATAGTAATCATGGATTCCACACCCTGTGGAATCTCTGCACATCCATCCCTACTCTTAGTGGATTCAATAGAGAGTCTCAAACAGGTATTTATATTGTCTAAAAAGAATACAGAGGAGAAGCAAATACATTTATCTCAAATGTCACTTTCTCCAGAAGTCTAGCTACCTGGAAAAAAAATGGACTCAGAAATCTGCCTACTTGAACACATTGCTTTTGCAGTTTATATAATGTGTAATTATTTCACATGTCAAAAAGAAAAATATTTGGCACTCTTAAGGTGTTGCATAGAACAAGCCAGTGCAAGCAACCTGATCCATGCTGCTTTTCTTAAGGTAAGATCAGGTACAAGAAGTGGCAGAAGTTGAAATGAGATTTTGTGCCTGTATCTCAACACCTATATTCATATGTATGGAAAATTCTCCTTAACCACTGCCAGAAATCTTTTCTGAAATGTTCTGTAGTGTATAGTTGTGTGGAGACACAAAGATTCAAAATATATAGTTCTGGTTTGTCCAAAATGTGTACAAATGGCACCAAACATTAGTGTCGTTTGGAATTGTTCAAACCATTAAGGCTAACATTGTAATGCTTGCCTCAAATTCATTTTTGGCCAAATGAAAATCCTTAGTTGTTTTTTGGGGGGTAATCTGTTAGAAATTTACACATAGTTAAGCCTTGAAACCACCATAAGGATATGAAGAATATCTTGCTCCCAACCATCCCCCAGAACCGCTCTTCTGAGTGCTGCGGAGGTCAAGATAACTTGCTACCACTAACAGCAAATTACTGAAGCTCCTGCACGCCATTCAGTCTGTTGCTTATAGGACTTGGCCAGTGCTGCAGGGGGTGTGGATTTCTAGTTCTTTCTAGTAATCAGTGTTGCCACCGATGATAACCTGGGACTTTTCTGCCACTCCGTCACTGCGTTAAAACATGCCCGGGAAGCCCTGCTCATATCTGACATGTCTGTTGTTTTAACAACCAGAAACAAAAGATGGGGTAAACACAAAATGTCTCAAGAAAAGTCCATGTGGAGGGAGTCTGGGGCTCAAGAAATACTGACAATGTTTATCATGGTTCAGACAAAAGAGAAGGACAATTTGAGAAGGGCAATTTGGGTACACTCTACCCCTTCCTCTTCTATTGTGGGGCATAACATGAGAAAGTATTGCATGGCAAGCCAAGCTAGGTGAATACATGGTCTGAGCCTTCAGATGCCCTTTCTGGTTTTATTTATATCCTGTAGTATGCTACATGAAAGGCAGATAAACTGCTTCCAATTTTTCTAAGCTGAGCTGGATGTCTCTTGGCACCAAGTGCCACTTACAATTGGGTTCTTCCTCTGGCATTTCATCTCATCTGGTTATCTCCTCACTTTTGTCCTTTCTTCTTTGGAAATGCTTAATGGGGATTGTAAATAATGGTTTCATTAACCTCAAACATTATTTCCTAACTTACTATGTATTTCTCTCTTTTATCACCAGTAAAATACACATTTCAGGAGTGTAAAAATTCTGAGTTTCTCTGTTCATCTCTGAATCCCATAGCCCCAGATGTTAAAGATAGATTAAATAAGTAAAATAATTTGAGTTTGGAACTGATTCAGAAACCAAATTGCATCTCTTGAAAGAAGATGTGACATTTATTCGCAAGTGAGCCTGCCTGCTCGGCTGAGATTTTTGTCTCTGAGGCTCAGCCCTGCCTGAGTATCTGACAAGAAGATCCAATGTTTGCTGAACTTCAGGTTTTCTTTTCTCATTTCATGCAGTGAAATGTCCAGCTTTTCTCTTCAAACAAAGAAAACCAACTTCAAATTTTGTTTGCATCAATGTTTCTAATCAATTGATTTTAATTTAAATTTCTCTCTTTTAACCTTTGTCTTGGTATTTCTATGCTTTAGATAATAACCTTGATTTTATTTATCTGAGTACAACACAGTATCAGAAAGAAGGTCACTCTTAGCTTTAAAGTATGGACAAGAAAGAAAGCTCATATCAGAGATATCTTTAGGTTCACAAAATGTAATCTTGAATCTATTTTCCACTTAGCTTTAAGTTTTCAACAATGTTAGACATGCAGCCATCTCAGATGCCTTCATTTATATGCAATAATCCTGACTGAGTTAGATATGAGCCTACAGAGAGTATGTTGTGATGAGATTAGTCTCTTAAGTCAGGTAGATCAGGGGTAGATTTCTGAACCTCTTTGTGTTGTCTGTGTGACCTTGGATAAGTCTCTGTACTTCTCTTACCCTCAGCTTTATCCTGCACAATGTGGAGAGAGTCGTGTGTTCTCCAGGTAATTTTCCTGAAATCACCATCTTCACACAACCATGGTCTATATTGAAAACCATGCCTTGGGTAATGCCTAAATCTAGTTAAAGTTCAACTGGGTTGTTCATGCACACTTTCTTGATAGGTTCACATCTCCAATGGAGATAAAAGTATGTAGTATTAACCAATGTTATCGAGAGACCCACAGAGCCCATCCTGAGAAGAGCTTATTGGCTTCATAACATGACTGGGATATTTCAGCATCATCATGGACATTGAAAGCTTAGCCTGGTATTTGTTAACTGACATAGCTAACATTTCCTGTGTACCATGAAGATTGTGATGTCTTCTCATCAAATGGTGACTGCTCCATGAGGTCAGTATCAGCCCCACCCCATGTCTCAAGCCAGAAAACTGAGACTTAGAGATGTAAAGCAATTACCCAGGGTCACAGGGTGAGAAAGCAGGGAACTCAATATTTTTGGACTTCACAGAGTGTTCCTGACACATTGAATAAATGTCCATCCCCCAGCCACTTTTTGTCCTTAGTTAGCTCCTGGACAATTGTTAGACCCTAACACAAGCTATTCGCATGGTAGGCATCAAAGTCAAAGGCCCCCTCTCATAGACTATGATTTTCCTTTATGTCACATCTAGAACTATTGTTAGACAACTCCAGGCCCTCTATTATTCCACAAAGACATACTAAATTCTTAGTGTACGCAGACGTGACTCTAGGCACTAGAGATACAGCAGCAGCAAATAGAGCAGACAAAAATCCCTGCCTTCATGAAACTTACACATTTGTGTGAGAAGAGACAAAAACAGTGACCAAGTAAAACAGGGAAACAAACAAATGGCACAGTAATAAATGTGAGGTAGAGAAATGGGGCAGGGAGAAGGAACAGAGCAGGACTGGATGTAGGAAGGTTTAGTGGATGCATTTCTAAGTGGAGCCTAGTTGACACTATGCCATTTGCACGAATGCCTGAATGTCATCTCAGGGCACAATGCTCCAAGCTAAAACACAGAAAGTGGAAAGATCTTGAGAAGGGGGTGCTCTAGTGTGTTCAGGAAAGAGCACCTTGTCTTTCCTACCTTTGTTATCAAGGTGCTACAGAAGTGCATGTGCCTGCAGACACTATTCAGCCTGGCTCTGAGGCCTGCCTTCCTAGACTACTTGCAAGTGGAAGAATTGTGTCATCAAATTCATTCTTTACCCAGAGGAGAGATCCTTCCTGGAAATATACATTCTAAAACTAAATAAATTTATAAAGTAAAGCAATTTTGTGGGATGTTTTTGAATGTGATTGCATTTAAAGCCTTCTGGTAAGCCTGGAGTTATTTCAGAAGAATTTGTTGAAGTTTGTGGTGATTAATAAGAGGAGATTTATGAGCATATTTGGCAGCCTGTTAAACAGGATGCAAATATAAGAGGTTTTTTTTATTTTAAAAGGAAAAGACTTTAAAAGATTATTTGCAATGTTTCCCCAGTTATAGTTTTTAAGTATATTTTTAAAATTTCCAGTATTTACTGGCAATTAAAGATATCTTTCTTTTTCATTTCATCTTTAAAAATATTTAATCATTTGTCTTTAGCAAATGCTGTGTTTACCATAGGTGATAATTCTCCAACAACCAGGATCATATTAATAAAAACTAAGTACACTGTCTTTTGAAATGTCAACACTCTTGTTGAGGTATAAATTGGTATAATCCTTCTACTTGGCAATTTAACAGGTACTAAAAATTCTGCAAAAATTATACATTTAATCCTGTAATTTAACTCCTAAGAATTTCCATGAAATCATAAGTAAAAAGGAAGGAGATTTGTTTTCAGGGATGTTTTGCATAAACCCATTTATAATAAGAAACATTGTGAACAATCTTGACATATTAATTATGGTTTATTCTTATCATCAAAATGATCTTTACATAAGATTTCAATGGCGTAGGAAGCTGCTTGTAATAAATATATAATTAAGTGAAATAAAGTCAGGATGCAAAATTGTAGGCAAATGCTGTCTAGAATAGGGAAAAGTAAACTGCATAGCAAAGTACAGTAAAATAGAAGAAATTTTATCTGGGCTTGGGGATCGGGTTGTAGGCTATAATTTTACATCGTTATATTTCCTTAATGTTGTACCAATAAGACATTCAACAAAGGTATTAATCTCACCAAGAGCTATTTGGATGGTCTTAGTAACATTTTGCAATTGTTGACTTAACTACATGTTAAAAATTCTTTTCTCTGAGCCTTGTCAAAAAGAAATGACATCAGGGGTATCTTAGCAAACAAGGAAGCCAGTAACCAGTTGTAGCGAGTAAAAAGCTGAAGCTCTTGACCATAAAAGAGCCTTCACACAATAGCTTAGAGAATCCCTCAATGTACATATTTCAGTGTCAACATATGCTTAGAAGATGTGTTTGGAGAGACTTGTGTCTTACGTGACCTGCTAGCTTTCTGACCTCACTTTTCTGGTCTTTTCAAAGCTGCTGAAGATAAACTTTAAAACTAAACACACATACCTTCCTGATTAGGTTTGCTATTGCAAATGACTGGTGAAAACCTTGGGGAAATGTATTGTCATGGGCTAACTATAGTACTTGAATGATAAGACTTGTAATAAGAAAATAGGCCCTAGACAAAAGTGAGTAAGCCACTTCCTTGCATATGCAAAGATCCCGTAGGTCTCTAAAGCCACTGGGCTCTGGCTCCTGGGAAAGATCTGGTTGAAGGAAGGCTGGAGATGACACTGAAATTTTGACGGTAATCAGTCACTGGCAACCTGTCAACTGGTTTTACTTCCTCCTCCAAACACTTGACTATTATGAGCATTCCCTGAAAGAATTATCCCAGCATCAGAGTGCTTGGTCATTATCCATCAAGATCTTCGCTTCTATGTCAGGTTTCCAGAGCAGGGAAATCTAGACAGAGAACCTCTTCTTGTTGGCATGCTCTAAAACCTTTGTCATTATTTCCTCTACTCTGGGGGAGCCTCTGAGCTGCAGTCTTCTTGGGGGAAGGCACTAGCAATTGCTTTTGCCCTGCTTAGCAAATTGGGCTTTGCTCTACCCCAAATTCACAGTCTGTTCTTGGGGCAGAGTCCAAGTATGGTCACACTGACTGTTAGCAGCAGTTTCTTTACCTGCTTGTCACTTTTTACCATTTTCTAGAGTAATGACAGATGTATACAAGTCTTCCCGACTCCCCCCCCACCACCAGAAATAGAAGCTACGATGTAAATTATCCAGCCAAGACTGTAAAATACAGTAATTTATATGTCTTTAACAGTATTCTCCACATGACTTCAAAAAAGTCTACTATTGAGTTCTTATCTGGCAAACTACAGAAATAGGAGTTTTGTTTCCTGTTATTGCAGGACTCATGGAGTTGGAGAAATGCACTTGATTTCCTTTCATAAAGTTTTCTTTCTGAAACAATCAGGACTGTAGTAAACACTGACCCCAGAAAAAAGGGTTCATTTCATGAATTTCCAGTAATGCCCGTTCTCCAAGCATTGTTTGTGTCATGTGAGATAGGGAAGTTTAATTATGAATGTCACAGAAATGTTTCATTTGTTTTGATTTCTGATACTCTTACCACAGATTTCCCATATCCAGGGGCTGCTATGTCCCAGAATAAATAGGTGGCACAGCTTCCTACTTTCTACCCTCACTTCCCCTAAAATGAAATTGAACAGTTTACAGATTCGATAACTGAACTCTCTTTCAATGTGAAGTTAGTCCTGAGCTGCAGCTCTCTTAGAGCCCTGGAGAATATTGGTTCCTCTCTATTGGCTTTGTTCTTGATAGGGATCGCTTTCTCTGGGTCCTGTATATTGTTCTTGAAATTCAATCTGAGCTGCTTCTTTTTAACAGCTGTATCATTCCTAATCAGAGGTTCCAGCTCCCTGTCTTGCTTTTAGGCCTAATTTGCCCTTGGTATTTGTTAGTAGACTTGGCAGGATTCTGCGATTCTGTTAGATTTCAAAACTTCTCAGGAACCACACAATTTGCTCTTCCATCTTGATCTACACGGTGCATTTTGAACATCATCTATCCAAAACACCCTTCTCCTCTCCCTGGGCTTCATGTAAACTCTTTTAATGAACATTTTCATGAAGCCCCATTACCATGCATTTACATAATTTCCAGTTTCCCTTAGAACCAGTCCTTGTATTTCTTCATGATTCAACCAAACTTTATTTTTTTCTTATTAAAATTTTTATATTTTCACCTCCCCCATTCCTCTTCTTCTAGTACTAGGGGTTGGACCCCAAGGCCTATGCCCTGAGCTATACCCAGTAGTGTTATCTCTTGACAGAGTGTCCCATTAAAATGCTAAATTGCCAGGCGTGGCTTGAATTTGCTCTTCTCTTGCCTTGTTCTCCTGAAGTGCTGGGATTAGAGGTGTTGCCCCACCATGTCTGGCATTTCTACATTTTTACCCAGTGCACCTTCATGAAGTGTAACCCTGTGTTCTCTCATGCTGTGACTAGTATGTATCAGCAATAGGCTCAAGTGACAGGGAAATATTGAAATACAACAGCATTTTAACAGGCAAACATTCTGCTCATTTTTTCCTTCAATTCTCAGATTTGCAGTATAAAAGACTCTTTCCATTTTTAAGGTTTTCATTTTCACATAGGAACAAGTCTGAGCCTCCAAAGCTAATCACGTTTATCTTGCTTCTACGCCTGCTAACCTGACCCCTCATTCCCAGAAACTTGGGCCCAGAAAATTCCTCTGCAGGGCACAAATTCCTGTCTTGATAACTGGTTTGGTAATCCAATTTTTGGAGTAGAATCTAGCTTGGACCTCGTGGGAACTTCCAGGGTGCCACCAGCTCTCAAGCTCAGACACACAGTCCTGATGGCCAGTCTGGAGTTCACTCCAGTACCTTCTCTTATGCTGTGGACTTCTCTCTTCACCTCCTCCTCTACCCATTGGTCACTTAGGGTCATCTGAGGGTACATTCACCCACTAGTCTTACCCTTTTCTCATTTTCTGTGAAGGCAGCTCAGTCCTGGTTTATAAATTTCTGACTTATTATCTATCTCTGAGGTAGGAGGGAATGGTGATATAGAATTCCCCACTCATGAGGCATGGCCCCCGAATAGCTGTCATTAAACTCTGCAGTAATGCTGAAGTTCCCAAACATTTGTCCTCAGTCAGGACTGTTGAATGATCTCTGGCTAATTCAGAATATTTCATAAAGTTTTCAAAAAAGTTGTAATTTTTAATAAATTTCATGGATTTTCTTTTATTGTGCAAGTGAACTCTTTTCAAATTTTGTGTTATTTAAATATGCCCTTTAAAAATTAAATATTGGTGATATTAAATAGTAGTTTTGTTGTGCTTATTCTTTTTTCAAAAACCTTTATTTTTCTGGTACATTGTAGATATAGACAGTGATATCATTCATCATAGGGGATTTCTACCCGTGCGTGCTACATCTTGCTTCTTTTTCTCCCCAGTACCCTCCCCTCCCTTCAGCCTCTTTTCCTTTCTTTATGTACAAAATCTTTGTTTCTGCTTCTCCTTCTTTTATTCCTTGTCCCTTCTTTCCTTTCACCCCTTTCTTTTTCCCCTTTGAACATCTTCTTCCCATTTTCCAATATCTATTAACATTTTGGTCCTTGTTTACACTCTCTGTTTCTCACACCACAGAAACCATGCAATATAGGCAGGTGTGTACAATTTATCTCACTTACGACTACAGTCTGAAGCTGCATCCATTTAGCTATAAATGTCTCAAGCTTATCCTTCTTTATGGCAGGGTAGTACTCCATTGTATTTAAAAAAAACATCTTCTTTATACATTCACCAGTTGATGGGCATTTGAGGTATTTACAAGATTTAGCTATTATAAAATGTGCCTCTATAAACATACATGGATTACATATATCACTGTGGTATAATGCTTTTAATTCTTTGGGGAAAATATTAAGACATGAAATAGCTGGATGAAATGGAACTTCTAGTATTTCAGCTACTTTTCTGGTTATTGAGACAAAACACCCAAAGTTAAGGAAGGAATGGTATATTTAGCTCACAGTTTGTAAAGGTTTCAGTCTGTAATCAGTTGGCTCCAAGGCAGGTGGCATGGCGAAAGAGAACCAGTTTGCGGCCGGCAGAATGTAGCAAAACAAGGTATTTTATCAGGATCATTCTGCTCCTTTTATATTGCATCTAGGCACTGCTGCGATTAGGGCAGTGCCAAACAAATCAGTGGACTGATTTAGGAATCACACAGATTTAATCCTAGTACGACACATTCTAGATCCGGCCACCTCTGAAAACAACCCACATATGACTGCATGATACTGCATATGAGGCTGGAACCTGATTTGTTTAGCCTGTAGCATTCTGTGTGTCTCCTGCCAGCTTGAATTTGGCTCCTAGCCAGCTTCAACTCAGCTCCTTGATTTCCTCCATCCTTGAACTCAGCAACCTTACCCTGACACTGGGAACCATAGATGAAGCCAGCCACGGAAATTCTTAATTCTGAGTGCAGCTGGGACCTCTCCAAGATGGCTACTGGCAAATCACCCTCTTCTGGGGGATATTTGAATCTGAATAACTCACCAGCCACTGGAGTCCACAGCATCCACTGCTTCATTCTCTTTTCTTATTTCTCCACGGGAGCATCTGGAGTCACCAGCAGTCACCAAGTGTCTGGAAGTTCCAGCCTACAGTGACTCTGGGCTCAGGGGGCGTGTGTCACCTGTCACCTCCTTCTTCATTGAAGTCTTTCTCTTCGCTGTCCCCACGGGCTTCGCTTCTCACTTCAGATCCTTCCTGAGTCCCCAGGACCCACTTCCCTCCTTCTTCTCTCCCTCCTGTTGCCATATTAGTATCTGCGCACCAAATCTCAGAGACACTCTTTCTCACCACGCCACCCTGACCATGGTTTTCACCTGTTATGGTTATTCTTAGGATCCTTTGCTTAGCAAAATACAATAGTGAAGAACCCGAATTTTTCCTTTACATTTCCTTCCCTTCCCTTCCCTTCCCTTCCCTTCCCTTCCCTTCCCTTCCCTTCCCTTCCCTTCCTTTGGCTTGCCTTGCCCTGCCTTGCCTTCCCTCACTGCATCGCCTCTTGTTCTTGGTCTCCCTCTCCTCCTCCTTCTCACTACCCATCTCCACTTCCTTGTACTTTCTCCTCTCCATTTCCTTCTTTTGTCTTCCTCTCCTCCCATCACCTGTTCCTAGTCCCCACCCCCTTCTCTGAAAATCCCAAATTCCAAGTCTGGAAGCCACACAATAAAATGTCAATAATATCTTTCCTGGTTCCAAATGGTACTCATTTACCTTGGTGTTAGTCATCAATTCCCTTGAATACCTTAAATCATAGGGTAGGTAACTTGGGGAGGCAATAGGGTAAAATATTCCTGCAATGCTCAGGTGTGGGATGCCAGGGTCAGATGGCTTGGAGAGGATGAGCACTTAGGAAGAAAGTGCTCTAAAGGCAAAGAAAAAAGGGAACAGAAACAAGAAATAAAACCCCAGCCCAAATGCAACTGAGTTCACAATCTTACCTAGGACCAGATCAACCAATGAAATTGATTAAAATTGGGAGTGTACAAAATCCAATCTTCACCTCCACTTACCAGCTCACAGGAAGATATGCAAGACTCACTGTGGACCCTTTACTGCTCTGAGCACCAAGAGGCTTCTGCTTGCCAGCAAATGTCCCAAGAAATCTCTCTACCTATACAGTGCTTATCTTTTCTTGTTTGTCTCATAGCCCCTTTGGGAACTGATTGTCTCTGAATATTCAGTCATACTTTTCAACACAAGTGATGTAGGACTCCCCAAACCCCATCTTGGTCCTCCACTGCTGGCTTTTGGAATGCACATGATTCAGCCCTAGGTACTGTTCTTGTGGCCACAAACATTGACAAGAATGAGTACGTGACTAGGCTCAGGTGAGGCATAGCCCTCTCTTAACCCTTGCCAGAACTGTTGGAAGAGATGGTACCTTTTTCTCTAGATCACAAGTTTGAAGATCTGCATAGGCTCAGAGTACTGGAGAACTGTCTGTGAAGCAAAGTGTGGAAAAAGGATACAGTGTACATTGCCAAGCAAAGATGTCAAATCCCAAGACCCAATTATGTGTAATTCAAAAACATTCTTTCTTTTTGTTCTTTTGCCTTAAGCTAAATTGAATTAACTTACTGTCACTTGCAGTTTCACTAAACTTGCCTTGAGTAATGCTGAACGTTTCGTAGGAGAGACCTCAGTAAGAAACTCTTGCCTGAGGAAGGCCTATCAGGGAGTATTAAATCACCTTTCTACTACCTAATCTACATTTTCAGCATAGTTGGCCTCTGATACCCTATCAGGAGAGAAAACCTGGGGGACAGAGTAGAGCAAAGCAGGTCTCATTTTAGGGATTCTTTCCATCTCTGTTGGTGTCTGGGTAACTAAGAAGGAAGCCCTTGTTAGGCCAGAATCTCAGAAGATATGCTGAAACTTGACCCTGTACAAACTCATGAAAAAGACTACAAATGAACTGTTATATTTTTCTGCTCCTCTAGATTTATATTTCCTTACAATTAACAGCTCTCCTCTTCTCTCCCTCTCCCTCCCCCTCCCTCCTCCCCTTCTCCCTCTCCTTTCTCTTCTCAGGCCAAACCCTCACTCAAACTGGCCAAACTGGCTCACTGGAGAGTTCCCCCACAAGGCCAAGGAGTTATTATGTGAGAAAGACCTGATTCTAATAGAAGTGGAGGTTGAAACAGTCTTTACCTGCTGACAGATGTCTTCAGTAAACAGAGAGGGAGGCTCCAGAGCATCCTCTGTGATAGAGAGTTGGAAAAACAAGTGCAAATGGCCAACTGAAAGCATCCTGGGATTCTTCCTTGGCTGTTTCATTACTGGAAAGGTGAGTTTTAACCACAGTACAACTTATTTCCACATCAAGAATTATTTCAATAGTTTAGTCAAGATCAAAAGTGAAAACAAATGAAACAAAAGTAAAGGTACAAACACCTGGAAGGAAAAGATGAACCAGGTGGCCTAAGGGTTAGGATATTTGTCTCGGTGGCAACCTGCAACACTGGTCATTTCTAATAACTTACAGATGACATGACTAACACGGGGCAAAAGGGAAAGAGAGAATTTGTTTGCTCATCATAGCAAAGGATATAAATTTGTCTACCGATTTTTGTTTAAGGATAGACTTTTAGCAATGAGGAAAACCTCACATGGATAAGAAAAGAATGACCATCCTGAAATCTAAAGCACAAAGACAAATGCACAATCAAAGCTAAACTTTATAATAAAGTGTATAAATATACCTATAAAATTTACTAGCTTTCTGCTCATTCCTACAAGAAAACCTTGTATATAAAATTACTTAAGGACCAGGTAAAAATGTGATGATGAGTTAGACATGAGAAAAATGAGGAAAAACTAGAACACTTAATAATACTGCAAAGAGATAAATTTAAATTAATACTTCGAATGTATTATTTAAAATTTAAAAGTGTGAAAGCATGATTCTTAAAGTGATTCTGATTCAACCTGCTGCTAGTTATCTCCACAATGATGATAAATTGGAAGAAATGGAAGAAAGTCTGGATTTTTCATTGGCTCTCTGAGGGATACATTTAACCTAGGTAAATGTGCAATCTTACACCTCTTCCATTTGGACCTTGAGAATCCAGAGTTCCCTTCCAAAACCTGCCTTTAGTGTGTACCTATTTCTGTTTAACAGGTTTCAACTTCCACACTCTGCACAGTATATTGTACTTACTGTTTTTGCCAGTCCTTCTTCCCAGTTTCCCTGCAGCTTGAATACAATTAGCAGATTATCTTCTGCAACAGCTCCTAAAATACAGAGTAATGATGACAGGCTTGTGTCTTCACAACAAACCGCCATCCCGAAGAGGGGCACCGTGATTTCAGATGCACTTGTTCTCGCTTAATATTATCTGGTGCATTTATTAAAATTCTGGGAATGAGTAACCAAGTCTTCCCTGAACATCCATCACTTTTAAAACAAAGTGAAACTCTAATGAAAGCTTAGACTCTGTGGAGATAACAATTTGAGAATATTCCTGGAAAATATATAGTAAATGTTTACATTTTTAAAATTATTGCAGGGAAAGACTCACTGTCATTAATCCTCTTCAAAATAGTCCTCGTTGCTTTGAACTCGCTTATCATTCTTGCTACTTTCTGAGAGACTTCTGGTGGTCTATTTTTGTGTCGTTATGGTAGTTACGGTAAAAACTACAACGTCCGCTGCTGCTGAGTGCCATTCAATGGAAAACCAGGCTTGTGACAACTTTATGGAATATCCTTATCCACATTCTTTGCCAGATGTGGTACCATATGACTTCTAGATCTTCCCCAAAGTCAAAACAACCATGAAAGGTAAATGTTTTTAATGTATTCAGTGCATCAATGTAGCCATTGCAGCTAATGACACTCATGAAGGGGAACTTCCAGGACTGTTCAGAAAGTGTCCAGAATGATAGAATCAGTCTATGTGAAGCTAGAGGAGTATTTTGAATATTTGGAGGTGGACTCATGGCAATGTTTCTTCTACTATAGCAATTTTTCTTGTTGTAAACATTCACGGTAGTTTTTAATCAGACCTCATGTACTGACACACATTCTCCAAGGAGAACGGTGTGTAGGTATCTTCCTGCTTATTTACTTTCTCCCTTTGGCAAAGAAATCGCAATGGCTGCAGGAGGTCAGAAAATATTTTTCCTCAGCTCTTAGTAAAATTGTATTTCTGGATCTTCGAATTCTGCTCCCTTGACTCCTATTCACAAGCCTTTGTTGTGCCTCTGGCTATAAGAACATATCCATGGAAACTAAACCCAGAGAGTGAATGAGGAAAAATGAAAAGATAATCTAAAAACTTTTCAGATTCTCTTAGGAAGACTGACAGATTTTTGTTGATACACACACACACACACACACATATATGTATGTATAATCATGTGTTTTTCTGGTACTGCACTGTTGGGTAAGACATCGTATTTATGTCATTGCTGGATGTAGGACGAAGGAAGTATAGGAAAATAAACTTATTTGGCTTTGTTTCACAATGAGAATTTACCATGGCATCTCCTCAGCGAAGCCTGTGTGCAGCATGGGACCCGCTAGGACTGAAAGTAATGGAATTTGAGGAGGAAAAAACAAGATGCAATTGTGCATGTACTTCAGAGTAAACGAAACCTTACAAGTCAATGGATAGTGAGTTTGAGTCTAAAAGGGGGTGAGGTTTTCTGATTTCATCAGCTACTTCTACAGTCACCTCCACACACAGAGAACTAGCTGTTTGCTTTATGGAATATTTTCAAATTATGAAAATGGATAGTGTATCACTGTCAGGGCTAATTTTGTTTCCTGTCCACGGAGGAAAGACCTTCCCCTTCCTTCTTATTCAATTTTGAAAACTAAATAACCACAGCAGTGTCTCAGCAGTAGCCACAAGTGTATTTTATACCACTGGAATGTGAAATAATTGCACAATAAGTCACAAGGGGCACAGATTGGGAGAACAGTTTGTTGCATTTAATAAATTAACTTTGGCTCTATTTTCTGGAAAGATGAGTACTGACAGATATCTTGTTCCTGCACACAGATCATAAACTTAATCAGGGGGAAATTTTAAAAATCATTGCTGAAGAAACAGATCTTACTGCTTTCGGGCAATTGCTTCAAAGAAAAAGTACAAAGGTTTGAACTTCCCACCCATTTGTTATTGGAGAAGGGAAAAGGAAACGTTTTTTAGAGATAAGCTGCCTTTTTGAATATTGAAGGAATTTAAAAGCAAAAATATCAGTATTGGCATAATTACAGGTATAAAATTTTATAAAATTTGTACTCCTTTTTCTCTTTGTGATTTAAAGGAAATATTTATTTTACCAATACTAATCCTCCAGATGGTTAAATATAAGGTAGAGACATTTCTTTTTGTCTTCCAAAGTGAAGACTGTTTTCTTTAAAATATCACTTAGCTTTTGAGATGAGCAAGACAGAGTAAGGAAATATTGAGAGACAAGTTGGGAAAAAAATTATCCCAATTTCTAACTTACCGGTGACTCACCAAGGTGGCAGTTAATTAGCATTATTAATTGTACTTATTATTTTAAGTCTATGTTTTGAAGAGCTTCCAACTTCCCAGTGCTGACAGCACCTGTTAGAGAAAGGCAAAAGGGAAGAACGTGTCTCCACAGCGCAACCTGCTCCTCTGACGCAGCCTGAAGTCAGAGTCGCCAGGGGACCGGAAGTGCACCCACAACTTCTCTCCAGGAAGCTTGGGGCCTCAGCTGTGGGTGTCGAGTTAGTGACAGACAGTAGGTGAAGTCAGCAAGCGCGAGCAAAAGTAGGAATCCCACAGACACCAGACCTCTTACCCACAATATGGTTTTCTGCCAACAATGCCAACTTGAAGACGGCCCTTCTGACAGGAGAGCTGCGGTCCATAGGTAACGTATGGCTCCATGACTACTAGGAAGTTAAATTGGTGCTTTAAGAAAAAAGAGCCCAAGAATCGACAGGGGACTCCCCAGTAGCTCTCTGATTTCAGTCCAAATCCGTAAAACACACAATGGGCCAGAGGATGCTTTTACCCCAGTCTGGTAGGACTGATTGTTATTATCACAATCATTACCACTTATAATCATAATGATTGTTGACCATTAGTAATCATCACCTGTAGTCTTCACCTCTTAGTACCAAGTGCTACTCTTACATGCAAAGCTCAGTACCGCCAACAAAGTCCTATCAAAACTGTTATCACTTGACATAGTTTATAAAACAATTTATCAAAATAAACTTGCTTTTTTCTCAACCTTTCATAAAAATAAAATGACATGTAGTTAGGTTAGAGAATAGGCAGCCAGGGGTGGTGGTACATGCCTATAAACTCAGCAATTAGAAGGCTGAGGCAGGAGGATCATGGTGAGTCCCAGGCCAACTTGGGTTACATAGCGAGGCCCTATCTCCAAAAAATAAAAGCAAAGCAAGACAAAACAAAAACAATAGGAAATAGGCCAAGGGTAAGGCAAACCTAAGGCATTGGCCTTCCCCTTTATACTAGCTGGGATCGGGAATAGTAGGAAATAGCTTAAAAACATCATATAATGCAGCCTCACTGAGTAATGACATAGCAACAACAACTAAAACAAGAGTTACAGTAGCTGCTATTTAGTACTTAGACTCTAGAAAGAAATTTCTTGTAAGACCCCAAGTGATCATATCCTAGAGAGCTAAAACATGTTGTTCAGATGTCTACCAAAGGTCTTGGACCTGAACAAATAACACAGCTCAACAGTAAACCAGGTCCCCTGGGTCTAACTTGTTACTATCACCTAGGGGAAGTTTAACTCTGAGAGAAGAAGAATATCATAATTCTCAGCTGCCCACGAGAGGCTGAGAGAATATCCCCAAGTTGGCACACTTCTCTTTGACCATAGGTTTTTATTTTTCCCAATGATTTTTTTATTGTTTCATGACATAGCTTTTCCCTCATGTGACCTTCCAAAAGCAGACAACGGACACAAGCAGAGTGAACACGGCTGAATGGAAATAAAGGGCATAATTTGACTCAAGTAGTGTGAATTGGTAAGGAGCAGTAAAGGGATTCGAATTTTAGAAACACTAAGAAATAGACGTAGCTCTTCTGAACAGTTTCCTGTAACCATGAACAGATCTGGTGCTCATTAGCATTTTTGTCAGGAGCTGGGGAAGAAACGAGGAACTTACATTTCTGGTTACATTCTGGTTAATTTATGCACGGGTCAAAAGAGTGTATAACCTTCCAGCTTCACTGCAAGCCTTAAGCAGCTAGAACTGCAAGACACTGGCTGCTTGCATTTCCTCTCCTTTTTGTGGAGATTACCTCAGTGGCCTTTGCTACAGTTCATCTCATAGGCAGCCCCTCTATGTTGCAGGGTGACCAGTCTGCAGCAGGCAGTTTGATCCCCTGCTTTACTTCCCCTGTTCTGGGGTTCCATTTAGTCTTCCTGTCACAGCTTCAGAATTTGTGCCTTCTTTCCTGTCACTCCTCAAATGATCAAAATCTCCCCTAGCCTGCCTTCTTGCTTTCCCCTTGCTATGCATCCTGGAGAGGGCTGCTGGAGTGATTTTCACCTCTTATTCCAAGAGCCCCACCCAAAGGCTCAGAGCTGGTTCTTGCTGCCTGCCTCCCTCTTGGTGCATACGTCCCTTTCTTGTTGCTGTGTTATGCTTCCAGTGAAGGTTCCTTCAAGAGCCTCCCTCATGAAGCTCTGCTCCAAGCTGGCAATCAGAATAAACCATATTAATTAGGATTTTTATACTTCACTCTTCCTCTCTATGCCTCAGTATTAAAAGTGCTCATAACCAGCAGAGCTGTTGACCTTCTCCAAGTGACACCATCCTCCATGAATCTATAACTTCCTGTCTTTTACCTTCTTCAAAATCACAGCCTCTCTACTAATTCTTAGTTTAATTTGAGTAAAACATTTTCTTCAGCTGCTAGGGATTTGAAAAACCTCTGGCTTAATAGAAAATATATGTATTATCATCAGTGAGCTTTTGGTAATTTCTTCTAAACATAAACTAATTCTGTGCATGCTACAAGTTCAGTAGTATTTATTGATTGAATTCATTACAGTGACAGTAGAGAAAACACTCATCCTTTGGCTGGCTACAGTGAAAGTCAGTATGAACTGAAGTCTTAAATTATAAAATACAGCCATTGCTTTCAGACATACATAGAATGAATTGAATAGGCCTAGAGGGCAATGGCAAATGGTATTCCTCAGGATTTTCATTTTGATGAAAGGTTAACAAAGATTTATAATTAGAATATTAGTTGGACTGGGCCTAGCATCTTGAAGCCCTGAAAGCATTCATTTTGAAGTCTTGTTTGCTTAGTGCACCTTTTGGACAAATATTATCTTTCTAGATGGAGCAAATGTAAGTGTGGTACAAATAATCACAAGTGTCTGTGTCTGTGGAAATGGAGTAGAATTGGGAGGTCTCATTATCCAGGTCACAAAGAGAGGAAAAGAATATTTTTTGTTGGATAAAATATTCACCGGCCATAATAGAACTCATAATAGCACTGTTTTTAGTGGTTGGACAAGTTCATTCTGCCTCCAACAACTATTCAAATTACCTTCCTGATTTTTATAATCATGGCTTTTAAAGAATACTGGCACCCAAAGGTGTTCTCTTGTGTGCAAAGGTTTCTACAGTTCCACCCTGCTTCTTAGAACATACGCTCCATGTTCTACTTCTTTAGCCTCTGCTTTTATTAGTACCTGATAAAATTAGTACCTAATCTCACTCCATCTTTTTTTTTTTTAATTCTAGTTTCTCTGCATGTTTTGCAAGAGGACAGTCCATTTCACCCCTCCCTCTAGTACTGGAGATGGAACTCAGGACCTTTGCACTAAGCTACTTTCCCACCATTTTGTTGTTGTTGTTGTTGTTTGCTTTTGCTTTTGTATTTTGAGACAGGGTCTCCCTGAGTTGCTAAACTGCCCTGGCTGGGCTCAAACTTGTGATCATCCTGCCTCAGCTTTCCAGAAGGCAGGAATTAGAGGCTTGTGCCACCTCTCCCAGCTTTCATTTCCTCCCTGAAGACTTCTCTGCCTACAGTGCAAACTCTTCATGTCCCATTTTCCCCCTTACTCTGCCTGTGTTCTCCCATGCACAGGAAAACCTTCCCACATAGGTGTAAACTCCTTGAAGGAGGAAGACTCCTTAGCTTCCTCCTTCTATCATCACCATTTCATGTGTTAGAAACGCACCTTTCAGTGCAAATTAGGCCAAGATGAAGCAGTCTGTGACTCACCCCTGAGATATTTGCGCCGCATATGAGGGATGAGGAAACTGAGGAAACTGACTATGATCATGCAAAACTAAGTGCAGAAACTCCCACGTGAAAATGTGGCGCTGGTGCTTCTTATCAAAACTTTCTCCCTTTCTTGTTGTGTTTACAGTCGCTTTACATATGACGGTTTTAACCCCCGCCTTTCTATCTCTGAATGTATTTAGGCTTCTCTGTAGTGTGAGGAGTAGGGTTATGATTACAAATTCTAAAACAGTAGGGCTTACTCAGAAATTTATTTCCTTACAGTTCTGGAAGCTGGAAGCCTACAAGCAAGGTTTAGTGTCTTCTGAACCTCTGTCCTCATCTTGCAGATGTCTCCTTCTCCTTGAGTCTTGGCTTCACTTTCCCTCGGTACGTGTGTGTGACTAAATTGACCTTCTTATGGGAAAAGACAGAGTTATTGAACTACTTAGTTACATAAGCAAAGACTCTTTCTCCGAATAAGATCACATTCTGTACACCGGGCATAGTGCTTTAATGCATGAATTGGGCCCATCATTCTACCCTAGCAATCTCTGTCAAAAATGCTATTTATTCACTCTGTGGTGTGAGTTTTCTGGGAGTGCTAAAGTAAACACAAATTATACCTATTCTGCCCCAAATCAATACACTATTCAAAAGTACTTTTTTCCAACTTGTTAATTTTCTTTAGAAAATGAGTTTTTCTTATTCTAGTGGAAAGTGTTGTTACAGTTCCCCACTTTGGGCCGGGTGTGGTGGCTCATGCCTGTGATCCCAGAACTCCAGAGGGTGCAGTAGGAGGATAGTTGTGAGCTCGAGGCCAGACTGGGCTACAACTTGAGCTCAAGGCCAGCCTGAACTGCATAGTGAGACCCTTTCTCAAAAAGACAAAACAAAAACAAAAACAGAAAATAATTCCCTGTTACCATCTACTGAGGATCCAGCTACACTCTTATTTATTTTCATGCTGCATATCCCGCCCAGAGCCTCACACAGGTTGAGCATGTGCTCCACCCTCAGCCCCTGATGTAGGGGATCCACACCACTATAACTCTCAGCAGTGTCCACCCTATGTGGCACCACGTCACACATGGTCTCTGTTCAGAGCTCAGGCTTTGGTGGGGTTTCAGGCAGGTGCCACAACATGTCAGAAAATGTGTCTGATTCCTTAAGTCTCCACTCAATCAGGCAACGTAAGACTATTTTGAGTGATGAAATAGAACAAAAATCAGCACAGCCCAGAGATAAGCCTTTCCACTCCGGAGCTCCGCAGCCAAAGGTCATGACAAATAGGTTTCTACCAAAGATGACGGAGGGTAGGATGCGCACTGCTACATGGGTGCAGAGCCCAGGCTCGCTCTGCTTTCACTGTCGGGCCACAGAGCAATCAAATTCACAGGCTTTGCCTTTTCATCTCTTCTAATATCACAGGACATTGTGTCACTGGTACATTTTCCTCTTCACCTTAATTATCCATTAGACCTCAGGATGCAGATGTGTCTTCTCCTACCCAGCAGGGGAAGGAGGGTTAAGCATCTCAGAAGAGGCAGACAGGCTTTGGCTGAAAGGACGTCAACTTGTCTGGAGTAGGAAGGAAGGAAGACAAGCTTGACCAAGGCAGGGGAGTGGCACATTCCCACAGGCACTGCCCCAGCCCCAGAGTGATTCGCAAGCCCATTTCACTTAACCGTCAATCTACTTATTGGATTTGTGGTCAATAAGGATAAAAACATGAGCCTGTGAGCATCACCCACTTAGACACTGGTTTTCTTCAACAGTGATTAAATGCATACCATGTGCCTGACACCGCGCCTACAGAATGGATGTTGGTGTACCTATTTTAGGGTTTGCCAAGACCTAACTTTACCTTGATCTGAAACAATAAAGGAAAATACACTCTATTTCTGAGAGTGTAGTAGCAAAAGCTAATAAAATGTTTCTAATAGGTAAAGCACTATTCTAAACACACATATGGGCTTAGTTCACATAGCAATGCTCTCCAGTAAAAACAATTACTGTTCCCACTTTACAGCTGGTGAAACTGAGGCATAGGCATGTGAAGTAAGCTGTCAAAGTCCTGGATGATATAGTGAGGACTTGAACCTAAACAATTTGACTCAATGCTTTTTCTTTGGGGAGCTGGATCTCATTTACACACCCTCATGTTATTTGATGCAGAATGAAATTTTATTACTTTGTTACTCATTTATTTGTAGCTCTTAGGTTAGTAGAAAAGGCAAGAAATTGATATATACCCCCTTCAAGGAACAATGGATAGCGATATTTACATAGGCCAACATTAACTTCAACATGGATTATAAAATCATACAGCCTTAGCATCCGAAATGTCAAAAGCCAAAGGAGTCCACACTTATCTCAATAAGTAATTGGAAGAAACTAAATTCAATTTAGCTTCAACAACTTAGTTTTTAAAATTGTCTCAACTTCTAGAGACTGGTAGCTTAACTCATGAAAGCTTTTAGTATTTAAATAAATCCTGTATTTTATTGGGTTTATAGGATGATTATCACCCCTAGATTGGAATTTTGCAATAATGAATAAGAAAATTAAAAGACAAAATAAGAGCATGCAATTCAACAATCAAATATTTTTATCTATGAAACACACACACACACACACACACACACACACACACACATACACATGCACACACTTGTGGGAGCTCGTCATCATCATTTGTCACTGGAAGGGTTTGTGCTGGACTAATTCCTTTCTTTGGACCCCAGATCCCAGGGGTGTCCTTTGGCATCATGCAGACTTTAGACATCCTCCTCTTCTGTGGTTTTCTCACAATTGCCCAGTGCCCAGTTCAAAAATTGCCTTTGTTTTATTTAAAATTATGTTTCAAAGAAGAGGAAATATGCCAATTTAGCCATGGTTTTTCATCTAAACTCCGTAGTCTAGTATTCCTAAAATAACAGTTATTTATGGAGGAAATAGGGGCTAGGAGTATAGCTCAGTGGCATGGTGCCTGCCTGGAAAGTGTAAGGTCCTGAGTTCAATTCCAGGTATCTCCCCCAAGAAAAAAAGATATGAAGGCAACAGAGGGAAACGGGATGACAACACCTACAATGCTTTTTCTTTCATACTGACTTTAATCTTCCTATGCTACATTTTCCAAAAGCAAATAACAGTTCAAGAAAAGACAATTGCAGCTGGTAGAAATTTATTTTCCAGCTTGTGGAAATCATAGTAAATAGAAAAAGGTAGCTGCTCATATTTTTTGATGTTTCTGAGTATATTAACAGAAGTATGATGTGGGTAGAATGTCATATAAAAAAAAGAGAAAACTGAAGGTGGAAATTGCAGGTTTTATTTAAAAACATGAGATCTGTCTTCCTTTGAGAATCCCTTGATTAGAAGAAGTGGTTCTCAACACAGCTGCTACTAAGGAAGAGTGGTTTGTTGTCATGGTTTATGTCTGATGTCCCCTCGCAGCCTCATGCAGTCATAGGGCGGGCTTCTAGAGTTTATGATTGTTAATGGTCCAATGCTGGGATTATGGGTGTGAGCGCTACACCCACCCTAGGGTGGGTAGCCTGCATACACTATATAGGAGGGAAAGAGGCTTGCTCTCTGTGTTCTTCCCTTTTGCTGTTGTTACTTTTGCTGTTTTCTGCTGCCATGAACTATTGCCTTCTTCCATGTGCCACTCTGCCTTGGAACCAGTCAAGTATGGACTGAAACTTTCACGAACTGTGAGCTAGATAAACCTTTCCTTCCTTAATTTTGGGCATCAGGTATTTTGTCACAGCAATGAGAGAAAAGTAACCAAGACACTTGCACTGATTGAGTCTCCAGATTACAACCTCTCTTCTTACTCAGTAATTAACCACTCAACCTTTGCCTTACTTGGCCAGAAAGACAGAGTGGCCATAATAAATTCAGAGGTGTGATCACTTGGAAATTTCTCCTGAACGTAAATACAGCACTTCATGTCAGAACAATATTCCACTTGATTGATGTTACCTAACTTCCAAGAGAATGTTTCCCCTCATTCCCATTCTCTTCCCTTCCAGAAATTTCGACACTTTTAAATCATTTTACTAACTGAAACCTCCCAACAAGACAAAGAGAGACAGAAAATGATATTTACAATTTTCACCTCCCTTGCTTAGGACTAACCCAGGTATCACACCTCTCCTCTCTCTTTCCACACAGCCTGCTCCTTCTCTGATTTCTTTCCATTTCTGAAGAGGAACCGGGCCACCACTATTTTCCTCATACATGTTAGAGAAATTCCAAAAATCAGCTCATGAAAGTCATCTGCACCACATGGGTACAAAAAGGCAGCACTGAGAAATAAGGTGAAAATTTCTAGCTTTGTGAACCTACTTGCATGAAAGAACCTCGCCCTATTGCCCCAAATCTATTCCAATTATCTCTGCAATTCCCTTGATGGTTTTCACATATGTCCACACCTTCCAGTTTTCTCAGGTTGACCCATGTGATGTCTACACTGCCTCTGG
This sequence comes from Dinomys branickii, assembly GCA_004027595.1. Lineage (NCBI taxonomy): Eukaryota > Metazoa > Chordata > Mammalia > Rodentia > Dinomyidae > Dinomys > Dinomys branickii. The sequence goes on from PVLD010002265.1 coordinate 161,356, forward strand.
TGCTCACCAGCACCTTGATCTATTGGCCGACCACTCCTCTAGCTGCAGATGCCCCAGCACCCCAACCACACTATTTCTATGCCCCACTTGTGCATGGGGTGAATGTTCCTCTTCCCATCCCACTATGTGCTCTTCCTTGTCACCAAGGCCTCAGAAGAGATGCTCTGCAGCTGCTCCTGTATTTCAAAGTCCTGTCTGCCTATTGTTGCCTTTGGTTTCTCTTTTAGAGAACTCTGTCCTGGTCCATATTCCAGGTTAGGAAGGAGGCACCTGCTGTCCAAATCCAGCACTTTCACAGCTGTATCTCAAAGGTTTTGTGCAGCTTCCCCCTTTAACTGTCCTGCTCTGCCATGTAAATCAATATGCAACAGACCTCCAGGCTATTCTCCACCACCAGTCCATCCTCCTCCTGCTAACTCTTTGATTTCAGTCTTCTCGAAGTCTAACAGAGCCTCTTACTCTAACTCTTCTGTCTTTCACATGAACAATTACAGAGCTGAGAGTAGGAGTTTAACAACATATAAGACCTAGCAAATAAATGCCTGTGGTCTCATTCTCTACACTAATAAATACCTCTCCAGCTATGAACAATCAACAATTGAAAGTTGAGGCAGGACCTACTCATAAAAACCTATGTGCTTGCCCACACACTGAGAATGTCTATAGGTTGTTTAATAGTTTCTAGTGAAGAGAATGAATTTGATTCACCAATGATGACACACAGAATCTCTTACTCAGTGAAAGAGGGCCACGCTGTTGCCTGGTTTAAAAAACCTTAGTGAGTATTTGTCCTCAAATACATGCCATCTGACTCATTGGTGCTTATACTAGGCATACCCTTGCCTCTTCATGTATTGACAAGCAAATGCTGGCTATCTCATCTTCATCAAAAACACATTTTCATTGGGAGATCATCAGTAAACCCCGACTAAAAAGGCATTCTGGTGGAGGTTACTTTGCTTGGACTATTTAAGGCTTTGGGGCGTGGCTAGTAGTCTGAGTCAGGAGGTCGTCAAGGCAGTGGTAAAATACTCTCTCTGGCATGTCTGCTCCACATCAAGGCCAGGAGTGGTTATAAAGACATACAGCTCAGAGAATGAACCTGTCCTCCTTTTCCTCTATTTAATGCTAAGGCTTTACTAGTCATCCAAAGAGACAGGAATGGGAGAAAGAAAGTCAAGGAGCTCTGCTCTGAATCATTCAGAAAGAGAAGTAAAGAGAAGGCTTACTAAATAAGGTTTAGTAAGCTTGGAAAGCATGGGTTTAATACGCTTGGAAGGAGATGACACAAAGACAGCAGAAGGACTGCTAGACACTGTGACTTCAGGGTCCTATGTGTACAAGTTCTTGGGAGCCCAAAGAGTTGGAGTGAAAGGGTTTGGGTAGTTTTTGACAGAAATTATGAAGACCAGAGAGAAAATTTATGAAACTGAGATTAAAATAACAGCACAAAGGATCAATAATTCAAAGACTTGGTTCTTTGAAAGGAGGCAAGGGGCTCTGAAGCTAGCGGAGATGGAAAACAGTGAGGGGGAGGGAAGGTAAGAACAATGAAAATGTAACATGTGTATGTCCGGGTGCATCCACAGTTAATGTGTTTGCTGTGTGTTGCGAATATATACTAATAAAACAACTTGAGTAAAAAGTATAGGAGAGCACCCTGGTTGTCTTTCATAAATGCAATTAAGAGGGGCACATTAGAATGCAGTATGAAGACACGTTTAGAGCTACCATCTGACTGCACAAGCAGAAAGTTCAGAGTAAATCTAACCTTCCTAATAGTCACCCAGAGGGTGTCACAAAATACAAGTGATGTCAAAATAATTAGTTGTATTTGTCATTTCCAAATACTGTGTATGGTGCTCCACAGCCTAGAAAAATAGGCCATGTCTAAGAACCAGGTTTATTTTTAAAGATTTTTAAGAAACATGTTACACAAGTGTGCTGAGAATTAAACTGTAGGCTTTTCCGTCTTTTTAAACCTGCGAACAAAGTGTTTTATTTTTGTCCTCCTGACTCTTTTTTCCTTTTTATTTTAAGAAAAAATAAAACACATTTTCATAAGCAAATGATACAAGAATACTTATTACATTAGGATGAATGCTGCATTACTAAGAGTCAGAACCAAGGATGCTTGTCACATGGCTGTTCTAGCACATAACACACAGACTTGAAAATAACAGCCACTTATTAAAAGGCCCTTGCTTCTCCTTGGCTTCTTATCTCTCATCAACCCAGTGTCACCACTTAATTCTCACCAGCCACTTTCCACAGAGAGCAGGCACACAGGCAAGTCTGTGGAAGAGCTGAGAGCAGTAGATGGAACAGTCGATGGCATCTTCCACATCTGAGACTTTGAAATGCGCACCCAGTGCTAACTTCTGAAGAAGGTGCTAGCTGCTGTGATAGCTCGCCTCTTACTTACTCTCCTCTCTGCTTTCACATCCAACTCTATTCCTACCCTGAGCCAGCTGCAACAAACAACCTAATGTAAAAAGTTCCATAATTTCTTATTCAACAGTAGTGCATGGAGCACATGCAATGTGGCCAGCATTATAGCTGGCCCTAGGGAGATGGTAATGAATGACAGATATGAAATACGTTGTCCCTTCAGAGCTTTGGACTCTATAGGGAGACAGAAGATCAACACCTGTGTGCCTTGAGATGGCAGTGGTGTAGAAGGGGACAGAATGCTAGAGATGGTTTGACTTTCAGTATGGGACTCAGAGAAGGACTCAGTGAGAAGATCTCTACCAAGACAACCAGGTGTGGATCTGGGAAAGCATCCAGGAGAAGGGAGGAGAGGGGTAAAATCACGTGACTGGGAGAGGGGGCCTGGCTCAGGGAGCAGAGCCCAGAGGGGAGGAGCCAGGCAGACCACTGGGAAGGTCTGAGGTCAGAGGGTGACTAGGGCAGAGACAGGCAAGAAAAAGATCAAGTGAGGTGAGGCCCACAGACACCTGCGGGGCTCTGACTGCTAGACCTCACAGAGGCAAAGGAGACACAATCCCTGTTAATTCTGCCAAGTGGTGCTAAATGCGTACTAGGCCTCTGTTCTGCGCCTGGCTTGCCTTCTTCCTCTTTGTCCTCACAGTGACTCTGACAGTTAAATATCCTCTCTTCCCAGATGAGCAAACTGGAAGTCCAGAAGGATGAATGAAATAGCCCAGAATCTCTTAGTTCATACATAGCTGAGATCAGAACCCAGGAAGAGCTGATCCTAAGTGTATGGTCTTTGTCCTAGGTGATCCGTCTTGCTGGGGATCATAAACCAATGGAGAAAGGAGTATTTGGTAAATATTGGGACAATTAATTTGCTATTTTAAAAATTCAGTTTAGATCTTGACTCACACAAAGGAATTAGAAGAAATCCCAGATACATTAAGTAATTAAACATAAGATGAATAGAAGAGCCTATGTTTAACAAACTGCAGGGCAGAAAATGCACTGAGAATAGATCTGGCAGAAAAAAATTAGCATGGAATCAATCTGAGTATGTTAAAGTCTTAAACTTCTCTTTGTGCAAAAATATACAGTTCAGGGGGATTTCAAATTCAGCTATTTAGTAGAGAGTCAGTTTCTTTGTTTTGGAATGAACATGGATAAATTTGTAAGAAACAGATGAACTTTTAAAAGCCTGATTTCTCTAATTTCAGAGAAACACAAATTAAAACCACAATAAAACTTTATGTCACCTCTGTTAACATGGATGTTATAAAGACAAAAAGCAACAAACACACACACACTGGTAGAATGTAGGGGAAAAGCATACTTTCACACTCTTGTGAAGAATGCAAATTAGTATAGCCATTTTGGAAAAGAGTAAGAAGATTCCTCAAAAGATTAAACATAGGGGCTGGAGGTACAGCTCAGTGGGCTAAGTGCTTGCCGCTAAGCACTACGGCCCTGAGTTCGATCCCCGGTCCCGGAAAAAAAAAAAAAAAAAGATTAAACATAGAATTACCATCTGATCCAGCAACCCCACCATGGAGTATGTGTCTGAAGGATATAAAGTCAGCTTGTAAAGGAAATCTCTGCACACTCATGTTCATTTCAGCATGATTCATTGTAACTAGGATATGTAATCAACCTGAGTGTCCATCAGTGGATGAACGGCTAAATACATATAGTGTATAGACACCATTAAGTACAGATTTAAAAAGGAAAGCAATCCTTCCATCTGTGATGACATGAACAAACTTAGAAGACATTATGTTAAGAGAAATAAGCCATGCATATAAAGATAAATACGGCATGATGGCACGTATATGTAGAATTTTAAAAAGTTGATGTCTGAAACACAGAGTATGTTGGTGATTACCAGAGACTGGGATGGGAAATGGAAAAGATTTTACTCAGGTAGGATGAATATATTCAAGTGACCTATTGTACATCACGGCAACTGTGGTGAATAGCAATGAAAAACCGGAGGAAAAAAGAGGGTAAAATGGAAAAAAAAGCTTTGCAAATAAGGAGAGGAAGAGAGGTTGAAGGCAAGGGAGGACAATGGGAAAAAAGAGGACCTAAAATATATCACACACAGGTACAAGCTCCCTATGATGAATGTGATCAGTATGTATATCTAAATGGTACCACTAAACTTAATAAAAAATCGTCAAAAAGTAAAAATAACCCCAATAGCAGATTAAAGGAGTAAGCAAATATTCATCAATGAAAATAAATTAACTATTAATATATGTAGCAATTTTGATGACTCCCAGAACAATTTTGCTGAGAGTAAGAAGCCACATGAAAAATACGATGTATAATTCCATTTATGTGTATCTCTAGAAAATACAAAGAAATCTACAATGAAAGAAAACAGGTCAAGGTGGCCAGAAGAAAGCCTGGGGAAGGAGTCAAGTGGGGCTTCCATGCGGCTTGTAGCACATTTGGGGAGTGGTGAACATATTGAGGTGATGACTTTATGACGCGCACACACGTCAAAACTTACCAAATTGTACCCTTTAACTTTATACAGTTTATTATATGTCAATCATTCATCAATAAAGATTTTGTGAAAAAATGCGTGAAGGGTATTAACATAATTTTCAAAAGTGAAACTATAACTAGTTCATAACATGGAAAGCCATTCAGTTTCACTAACAACCAAAGAAAAGAATTCAAACATATTTTTCCTCTGCTAAAGATGGTATTTTTAAGCCAGTACTGACAAGTGCTAGCAAGGGTACACAGAAGAAAGAGTATTTGATTTTGTTTTTGCTGTTAGTTATAGAAAGCATCAGGGTCTATGTTCTCTCTACGGTCTATCCTTGACCAAGGCTGTTTCTTCTAGGTTGGATTGAATTTGATGTGGCTGTGTTCATACCAAGAATGCTGCATAGAAGTCAGTGCAGCGTAAATAAATGCACCACTGCTCTAGGAAGGCCTTTTACCCTGGTTCCTCTTGAATGTGCTGATTTCCTTTTCACAAAAATTTACACACACACTGAAGAGAGCCTGAACATTCCTGGAGAGCACAATATAGAAAACTCTTCACAAACCACAAATGGCTATGGCTATGTTGTGATTCAAACATTACTACTATGTTATGTTTCAGTAGGTAACCAAAAGAAGAAGGTCCATGGATTGCTATTGATGGTTAGGAGTGTCTACAAAGCTCTAGCAAGCAGGACTTTCTACAGAACAGATTTATGGGTACAGAGGGCATTGGAATTTTAGTTGCAAACCACTGAACTTGAGATACCAACTAGAAGACAAGGGACATAACCAGGGGGCAGCTGGATCCCAATCTCACATTTGTAAAAGCTCCATTCCAGAAACAAGACTTTCATCCTCAATTTGTGATCTGCTGTGCCTCCAACTCACACACCAAAGTGAGTTTTTAGAGTGGTTTTGAAACTCTTAGAATATCTTTATTATTCTGAAGAAGTTCTTTTCAATACTACTCAGTTTGAGACAAGTTGATTTTAATGAAGACAACTTCTTGTGTTAGGACTGGGGTTGTTTGGGAAGTAAAATGTCTAAAGTTTCTGTAATGAACAATCTGGGATTCAGGGTCAATAAAAGATCAACTTATTTTCCCTAAGAAGATTTTGCAGTGCCTTATAAAATATATGCTCAAAATTTGGGGAATAGTTTATTAGGAAAACATACTTACCAGACTTAGTGACAATTCACACAGGACTAGTGCTTCTTGGATTCAAATCCCTTGCTTATATCTTGGAGTGGACCGAATGATTTCAAAGAAGTAGAATTTCTGTCGATAAGGTGACATTTGTACAAAGACTTGAACAAACATTAGGGAGAGAGCACTCAGGGCAAAAGGGCAGGACGGCAAAGTTCCTGAGGCAGATGGGTCTGGGCTGCAAAAATAGAAAGGACAGTGTGGCTCAGATGAAGGGACACAGTAATGGGGACTAGAGACAGAGGAGAGGCAAGGACAGTAGGGCCCTGGAGATGCTGGGCCACGTTAAGGATTTTGGCTTATATTATTTGTGCAATGAAGAGGCATCGCAAATAGTTTAATAATAAAGGCCTGAGGTAATAATCCCATAATCTAAAGTAATCACTTTGCTTCCCTGTAGGTATCAAGCTTAACATCTAGGAGGCCATAACAATAATTCAGGTGGGAAGTGATGGCATTCAAATCAGAATGGCAGCGGTGGCAGTGGTAACTTCTCAAATCCTGAAACATTTTATTTATTTTATTTTATTTGTTTTATTTATTTTGGCTTTTTTGAGACGGGGTCTCGCTATGTAGTTCAGACTGGTCTTGAACTCGCTATGTAGCCCAGGCTGGCCTCAAACTTGGAGCAATCCTGCCTTGACCTCCTCAGTGCTGGGATTACAGATGTGAACCACCATGATGTATTTTAAAGACAGAATTCCCTAAGGGGTCAGACATGCAGTGTGAGGGGACAAGAGTGCAAGGTGATTCCAATACTTGATCCTTGAGCCGAGGGAGGGACAAACTGGCATCTGCTATGGTGGAAGAAAGCTGATTTCCAGCCAGAGCAGGCATCGGAATTTGGGTTGCAGACATAATCACTGAGCTTGAAAAATGTCCAGTGGACAGTTGGTTTTATGAGGCAAGACCTGAGGAAGTGCGCACTGATCCATGTACTTGAAGTTGTGAGCATGCGCATAGCTTTTAAGTCTGTTACTTTTAGTAAGATTAGCACAGGACTGAGTTTGTAGACAGGATGAGGGTGAGGTGGAAGGGTGTCGGCAGAAACCCAGAATACTCCAACACCCCATGTATTTTCAACTCTAGCTTGGATGGGAGAATGTCTACCTCACGGAGTATTCGGAAGGCCTAGAGATAGCGCTTACTAGTCCCCACATTTGAGCATGTATTTTATAAGGCACTGCAAAATCTTCTCAGGAAAATAAGTTGATCTTTTATTGACCCTGAATGCCAAATTGTTTGTTTGTTTGTTTGTTTGTTTGTTGCGGTCCTGGGGATCAAACTCAGGACCTTGTGCTTGCTAGACATAATTCCACAAATTACGTCTTTCATATCATTAAAATTGTTTACACCAAAGAATATGTCTTCTGGCAAAATAATATAATACCGTGATGCATACAACAGAGAAATGCACCAAACAGTTACTTCAGTGCATGCAGAAGGGTGTTTTGAAAGTCATCTGGCACATAGAGGCCAACTGCTTCACTTTTAAGGGGTGCAAGCTCAGCTCAGCTCAGCCACACAGGCTCCGTGGGGTGCATGTGCTCGCCCATGATAACGGAAACCAATATTTTGTAGTTGTTATGCAAAGCACAAAAAAAAAAAAAAAAACGGGATGGAGACAATAGATAGAAGGTAATTGTGGTGGCTGGGTTAGAATTAGCATCTGGTTTAGGGACCACCTGCATCCCTTTAGGTTCCCAAAGGACTTACGAATGGCTTTTGTACAAAGTGGACTGTGTAGACAGGAAATAGAATTAGCTCTGAAGATGATCTCTGAATGAATCCACTGGATCACACAGGGTAGGCTTTCTGTGGCTTGAGAGCCCTGGCTTTTATCAGTATATTAGCCCATTGTTCCTGCCTATAGGGAGTCCTCATTCTTTCTTGCTGACTGTATATAACTTTGTTAGTTAAAATGAATATTCAGTGCTTTTCAAATTCTGATGCTCTATTGTGATTATAATGCATTAGATTAACATTTTGCAGCATTTGTTACATTTGTTAACTTTTGAGCTTCTGTGACAAAAGCTAGGTATGAGTTCCATTTTTGCCTTTTTACTGAGTATAAGACCACCAAGAGACTATCATGCTAAGTAAAATAAATCAAACACAACTTAAATGTCACCCAGCTTCTCTTACGTGAGAAACCCAAAGTATAAATAATTTAAAGAGCAAAATAAAAGACCGATGATAGGAAACAGGGTGTCAGCCTTGTAAACAGGAGCAGGGAATCTAAGGATGGTGAGAAAGAGCAGAGGAGGGAGAAAGGACTAAGATGTGATACGTCTGTGCACCATCCTCCTATGATGAATGTATTCTGTATGTACTAACAATGTTAGTAAAAGACCGTGGTATATGTGGCTAATACACCTGTCCGTATCAGCAGAGATCAAATGTAATTCAACAATAGTTAGTTCAATCCCTACCAACACACACACACACACACACAAAATAGAACAGCATTTAAGTTCCGATTTCTTCTAGAAGGCAGACTCTTTGAAATGGGGAAGGAGTTGAAGAGGAGATGAAGGGAAGGGAAGTTAAGGGATTGGAAATTATCCTGATGTGTTATATGCATACACCAATTTCCAAAAAGGAACATTACTATTCTGTATTACAAACATAGACTACAATTTTTTAAAAAAGGTTTGGTTTCTTGTATACCTTAAGCCCTTCAGCATAATATAGGACCTTGGAGCTCATAACAAAAATGGGAGAAAGACTTAGGACAGAGGGAAGATAATCTGGGTGAAGAAATTATGGAGAGTGTGCCTCACTCATCCATTAAGAAAAACAGTAAATTTTTCACCAGGTGTTGTTGTGCAGTTTTGTAGTCCCAGTACTGCAGAAGACTAAGGAAAGAGAATCACAAGTTGTATCCCAGGCTGGGCAACTTCACAATTTAGGGACACACTGGGCCTGGGGATGTAGCTTAGTGAGAAGTCCCTGTGTTCAAGGCTCAGTACCTCAAAACTATTTTGAAAGGTTATTTCCCTGTAAGATGCAGTTGACCTCTCCTGGTTTTTTATTACTAATATACAATTTCAAAAATTCTAAAATGGTGGTTTCATGCTCTTATTCAGTTACATACTTGTGAGATCTTTAGCCTTGTTCAAGAGAATAAAACTGCTAGTGTCTAAAAACTACCCCCAAAATTACAATTTCAAAAATATTCCTTGTAGTGTAACATATCATAATGAAAACAATCTAACAAAAACTAAATCCATACATGATAATATTATGTGAAAGTGAAAGGTTGTTTACAATTATGTTCTCAAAGAACCAATGTTCACATTAGAAGATGTTTTAAATTAGATTGAAAATAGATAGGAGCCCCCCGCCTCTCGAGCCGGTGCAGCCCCCCGGCGGCTCCCGACAGAGATCGGCTTGCTGGCGGCGGAGACGCCCGGCAATCCCGCGTTTTGCGCGTGTCGGGCGAGCCGCGTGGAGGGCACCGCCGGAAGCGGAGAGAGGGATTTGCTGGGTCCTAGCGCCCCGAGAGTACAGACGGCTCGATCCCTCCCGCCCCCCGACCCGGCGCAGGTCTCCGGCGACTCCCGACAGAGAGCGGCTCTCTGGCGGCGGCAACGCCCAGCGGTCTCAC